>WTSP01001301.1:8046-69115 GCA_025331215.1 Actenoides lindsayi | reverse complement strand
AACTCCCCTGCCAGAGAAGGACCACCTAGAGCAGGTCACACGGGAACATGTCCAGGCAGGTTTTAAATGTCTTCAGGAACTCCTCTCTGGGCAACCTGTTCCAGTGTTCCACATTTGTGGCTTTGCAAAGAATAAAAACGAGCTGAAAAGGGCTTTTGATGCTGGTTCCCTACTCTCATTGCCAGAGCAACTCTTTCTATCCTGGAAAACTGAAAGCATTTTCCCTTATAAAATATATGTGAAAAAATAGAAAATTAATTAAATATATTCAGGTGGCAGGTTGATATAAATCAGGGAAGAACATGAGAAGGAACTGCAGGCAGGGAATATGAGCTCTCTATGGAGACACGTAATGCAAAGCCTGCAGGCAGCCTGCATTTCCAAACATCCCCCAGATGGGGCTGAGGCTTAGGACGAGATCTGAGCTTGGAATTCATGCTGATATTCTCAGTCTTGCCTGTTTATAACCAAGCGCTGTTGTGGCACTAACCTGGAGCCAACTGCCCATGAGGATGGGGAGGAGAGATGTACTGAACCTCTGGTGCTGAGTGGAGGCTTTGTGTCTCTAAAGAGGATAGAGAGGGGTGCACAGGGCTGAAACACTACCCCGAAGTGCAGGATTTATCTTCCTGACAGACAGGAAAAAAAAAAAAAATGAAGGCAATGGATTTTTCTCCCCAGTAAACTTCCACTCCTTTACTGTCTTCTTTTGACTCAGCACTAACTCCATTCTTCCGATTCGCATTTCTCAGTTCCATTGAGCCCACCCTTGACTCACAGAGGTTCTGTGTTTCTTTGGGTCTTGGGGGAAGGGATATTTGTTTTTGAGTGTGAGCACTTGGTGACATTGGTTTTGGTTCTAATCAGAAAAAAGCAAAATGACTTGCAGTCTATAAATATAGTATTACAAAATGTCACAAATTTCCCTTGTCCTTCAGTTTTCCTTGACAGTGTTTTGAAATGGTATTTCTGTGGAACATTTGAACTTTGATTGCTATCTCTTCAGCTTATAAATATGCACAGTACCACAGCCAGCCAAATGCATGCATACTATGATTTTTCTTTTTTTCAGCAGTTCAACAGAACAAGATGTGCAAATGAATTTTCCTACTCCAAACCTACTTTATCCTAAATTCCTGGTAGCCTTCCTTCCCAGAAAAATGTGTGAAGTGCCATAATTTTCAAGTGTCTTGAAACTGGTTTTTGTCTTAATCATATTTCAGATGAGGACGTTCAGCATCTCATTCAATCTCATCACAGCAAAATCTGACAGTTTCTTCTCGGCAGTCGTTGCAAAAGTCCACCACACAAGACAAAAGGGTTAGTTCTCCAAAGGACAACTCAAATTGGCACAGGATTGCAAAGCTTTTAGCATGATCAATTCCATTTCCTATGCAAAATTTACTTGTGCAGATGTCTGGAAACACTGCTTTCAGGCATTTGAATATACTTGAAGTAATTTACTGACCAAGAGCAATGATGACATATGCAAACATTGTACTCTCATTTTAGTTTGGTTTGGTTTTTTTAAGGGTGCTCTCATCGTTGGAATCAAGAGCACAGAGGTTGAAAACACATCAGTTAGGGCTTTCTAGCTCTGCGCTGCAAATAAAAAATTCAAAGACATTTGATTTTCTGACACCTCAAGCAGCGATTGGGACACACACACAGAGAACACTAAACCCAACTATTACAGAAAAGGCAGTATGCAAACAGTACTCCTTGGCTTGCCCTGAACAACATGGGACCTTCAGCAATAATTTGCCAACAGCTTCCTGGAGTACTGAGGCATTCATTTGTGGCATTCAGACACATTGCTGGCAGCTCACTGATTCTGTAAGGATACCCAGTAAAAACACTAAAGAAAGCTATAAATTAGCATTTTATAAAACAATAGCCAGATTGAAGAAGCAAATAAGCAAACTTCACAAAGTCAGATTAAAATACCTATCTTTAACCACAGGGACAGCTGGGATACATGATGAGCTTTTAGTGGCATTATGATGGCACAACATTTTGGTACTTTAGAAGGCTAGATTTTTTTAAATCTTTTTTTTTTGGTATGTCACCAAATGTAAGCATGGTAGGGTTATTTTGTCTTACTTAGTAAACAAGCCATAAGGAGGTTTTCTCAAGATATTTGTGACAAATTTGCATAAAATGGTCAAAAGATCAAAAGGTCAAAATTAGAAAACAGTTCAGCTTTTACTGAGGTTGCCAAGATATTTGTTGAGTTTAGATAAAAATGCTATTAAGAATTTGCAATGTATTTTTCTCCCACCTCTCTTCCTCTGCTTCAAAATAAGCATATCTTACAAGAAAGAAAAAAAAAAAAAGCAAGAAAGCAAGAAAAAAGAAGCCTCTAAAGGTGACTACAATGCAATCTCTCATCTCCTGCAGCAAAACAATTATGTCTAAAATTCTCAGCTTAAGTAACATGATGTAGAATTCTCCACATTTTAATAATCTTTTGTGCACTGAAATGGTCACTGAGGACTATTTTTGGGCCTCAGGCCAAGCAGATTCAAAAGATATGAATTTTAAATTTTTTTTTAAAAAACAAAATCAGGTAATCAGCATCATGGTAAGAGAGAGCTTTTATCTTGGAACAGGTGAGAAAAATAGAGCTGGAAGCGTCCCTAAGGGTTATCTGATTCATCCTTCCTGGGATCAACCAGTGAAGCAACCTGTTCTGGAAGATTTCAGACCTTTCATTTATTTTGGTAGCTCAAGGCAGCTGTGGATTTGAGTCACAAATTGGGACTCTCCCAGACACACCAAGAGGCACTGTTACAGTGTGCACGCAACTGAATTCCTCTGCACACAAACAAACGAAATACACTGTGACTGAGACAGTGTCCATATGGAAAGCCTATAATAAGTTCAGAGAGTACTTTACTCACGAAAAATATCCTTTATATGTAGTAAGAAGATTTTTTTAAATAACTGGTGTCCTTAAAGCCAAATATTATGGACACACATGAAGCAACTATGTCAATTTTACACAATAAAGGCTTATTCCTTTAGGTAGGTACCTTCCATATATACCACAATATAGCAGTGTATCAGCCTCTTTAGGAAAAATAAGTACTGTGACTTTTAGAATCTTTTAAATATTTTAATTATAAGAACATGGGCTTTTGGAGCAAGCTAGCTCTCAGTTTACTAAATCCCTCCCTGCACTCCACTGATGTGTATACTGATGATTCTGCTATATTCCATGAAAAATAAAATGCAGAGAAATCCAATATGCTGCTTCTCCTTTAGGAATTCATTTGTTGATAAATAGTTATGCTGTCAAGAATTATAACAGCATAGGGAGACATCAAAAGAATTTGTCCAACTTTTCTTTTGCACAGCACACATCTGCAGTAGCTGCACTGTGCAAGCTGTTTAAGAAAACAAAATATAAATCCTCAAATTCAGGGCAAGCATTGTGTGGGGTATACACCGCTAGACCCAGGCTGTAAGTTGAATTCTCTCTGTCTTTGAAAGGCTATAAAATTGGTTTAAAATGTCCTACACTTCCAACAAAAAAAGTGTGCAATGCAAATGAGCAATGCATGTACACCTCAGCACTGCTAAGCTCTCTAAATGAGGCTCTTCTTTTTATTTTTTTTTAATTTTTTTTCTGCAACATTTCTTATTGGGTTTGGAAAAAAATAATTTTGAGTTTCATGAATAATCAGAATGTTCTAGTAAAGCACCTTCTTTCGTGAATCCTCGTATTCCCCTACATTTCTATTACCAGTGAAAACTATGGTAAAACAGAGAGAGAACAACATTTCAGGACATACAACTCTCAAATAAAGCTTTTCTAGAAGAAGTTGATTCATAAAATGTTGATCAGCTCCTTTTTTTTCCAATGAAGTAAAACATGTAAGGATATGTCATATCATGTTCACGATAAAGCACACCAGACTACAGTCAGTCCTAGTTTTATTCCTTGGTTAACCTGTGAACGATATGTTTATTTACCTTATCTAAACACTAGGCTTTTACGCTCTGAAACACTTCACTTATCAGTAGATGTAAACTCTTACAAGATAAATCTCTTATAAATCTGTTAATCTATTCCCTATTGAAGCCAAGCTTTAATTTTGTAGTCATTTATGGCACATGCCAAGTAATACTGAAATAAATGATAGAAACTAGACCTTGAATATTGCCAAGTAATGATGAGTAGGGGGAAAATATGTTAACATGTTGGTTTGTAATTTAAAGAATATCCAAGTTTTTTACTTCAAACGAGTAACAATGTGATAACACCTATTGTCTTTTGAAACATATTTATTCCACAACTAGTAACATACTATAGATCACAATAACATATTTATAAAACCAGTGATTGTAACATATAACATAGATTGCATTCATTGAAATATAACTGGAACACAAGTTGGAGAGGACACAAAGTAAATCTCAGAAGGACTAAATATAATTCTTATAATAAGAATTTTCAAACACAAGCAAGGTGTAAACAGCATTCAATCAGTTCACAAGGATCTTGGGGCTCTTCTGTGGTCAGGGTACAGCTCACAGGCCATCAGCATCCCCTCAACTAGAAAACACCAAGACCTCAGGTTCAGCAGATTCACCAAACCAGCTTGCACTGCCTGCAGTTGCCTGTCCATGCTTGTGCTGCAAAGCCAATTCCCTTCTCCACCTCCCTCCCTTGTAGGATTGTGTAGCACTGTTGTTTCAACCTGGTAATTCAGTCAAAGGTGACACCACGTATCACTAAAAAGCAACTTCTTGTGACACCACATGTGTTAGTCACCATCGTCCTGATCATGTCCATGTTCTCATGGCCCCCAAATCATATTGAGCTGTTTGTTCCCTCTTATCCTTCTCATATGCATCCTCAAGCCCCCAGTGACTCTGCTATCCACTCCTATCAGCACAGACTAATACTGGTTTTTTTCATTTCTCTGTCAAAAACAATGTCAGTAGGTAACTGTCTTTGCTTCTCCGATGTCATTCTGAAACTTAAGTCTGATTTAAATTCAGCCTTTTAGCTAGCATTTCATTATTTTTGTTATCATTGTTGGTTTTTTAAACAGACCTTTTGTAAGGAGACAAATGACTCAGCAGCAAGGTGCCCAAGAATGTATTTTATTGAAAGTAGCTTAAAATCCTACTGCCTTTGTTGGGTTTTTTTTTAATTTTTTTTAAATTACTAACTAAAATGTATATATATGTATACTATGTGAAGCAAAAATAGTTTTGACCTGTTCAGCTGTGGTATCTTGTGATAAGGCTATTTCAGAAGTGAGGATAATATGTAGATAAGCTCTCTTTAAAAAAAAAAAAAAATATCATGGTGATGACATAAAAACATTTGATTAAATATGTATCTCCTCATTTCTTTCAATATCTTAAGAAAACATCATGCCTTGCCCTTATTTCCAGAGGCAGATCTCTGAGGAACACCCACACTGTAATCTGTACACCTTGCTGAGCTAACGTAACTGGGCGGCGTTATTTCTGACATGCAGGTTTACATTTCTTATTGAGAGTTCAACAGCATTCTCTCTTCAAACCTGCTCTGAGCCTCCCTAACCGTAATTGCACACCTTGATGCTTCCATCAGCTACTAGAATCTGATTTAAAAACCTTGTCTGAACATTCTGTGTTTACATGAGCTAAAGTGATCCTTTTTTGAGCACAGGTCCATAAATAGTTTCCTCTGCATCAAAATGCAGAGGTGGTCATTTCAGATTGGAAATCAATAGCTTTAGTTTTCTTTTTGCTTCTCAAAATAATTCTCTGATTTATTTTTTCTCAAGATAAATAAATCATCAGATAATGCATTACCTAGCTGAGAATTTATTTTCACTGAAAGTATCACTACCAACAGCTCTAATTCTCAGTAGCCAAAGCTTAACGTTAAATCAGAAAAAAGGGGAAAGTAATTGTCATGTCTGTGACTGTTCCCAATGTTTTATTCTCTTTAGATGCAACTGAAATAGCAATATTCCTGCTGAATGTATATCAGTGTTACACTTATGCATAAAAGATAAAGTATTTTCAGATTGGAGTGCACTTCAAATTCGGCCTCTCAATATACAAGCTTTTATGCTCCTCTTGAGGACAAGTGAATTAAACTGAAGCTTCAATGTGCTGGTACTGTACACAGAGCCAATATAAAACAGGCAAGGCAAAAATAATTCTGTTCTAAACCCATGGAACAAGCATATGAATAGTTTCAATTGTTTCTGCATGCATTAAATCCAAGTTCCCATGACCAAGAAGTGTAGTCTCTAGCAGTCTAAAAATGGCTGGTACCACGGAACAATCAAAGCAGAAGGGGTATCTGAGTTTTGAGTTGTCATTTCCTAGATTACAGCCTGGCAGCCCACTCTCCAAAGCAGTGCTGACATACATAAACACAATCCTATTGCAGTGTCAGCACCTCAGAAAGGTGCAGGTGCTGGTGCCTACAGAGAAATGACGCCAAACAGTCCATGACACAAAGCATGCAAGTTTTGAATATCATCATGCTACGAGTGCCATAGAACTATGGAGTCCACTCCATGTCATGCTCAGAACGTGACCATGTAAATACAGAGCTGCACAGGAGTCCAAAAGTCATCTTGTCAATTGTTTCTACCACAAAACAAGGTCAACTATACCCTTTTCTCAAAGATTTGTCTAACCTCTATTTAAAAACTCCAGTACAAGAGACATAGCAAGCTTTCTGCATTATTTGTGCAAGTCCTCATGTAATCTTAGAGAGGGAGTTTTTTCCTACTATCTAAGCTAAATCTCCCACTGTTATTATCTGAATAGCAATTCTAATGGCAATTTGGATCAAAGGAATATGCTTCTTGCTGTGGTGTGAAGAACAGTAAGATGACATTAGTCACTTTGCTTTCCAGTGACTGCCAACTTTTTATGATTAGTAGGGCAGTAAATGAAAATAAGACTCCTGTGGAATCAGAAGGAGTCCCATAAAGCTTCTGTCCATGATTCAAAGAAACCATTTACCACAGCTAAGTGCAGCTTTTCAATGCAAACAAATATTTGTTTTCCTAGAGGACAAAAATAAAGGCACATTTAAAAGAGCTGAATTTTCATCAGATTAAATTCAGAGGTGGAAGAAACAATTCAGGTGAATTAATAAATTACCTAAGCTTCTCAAATGAGCTTTGAGATTTATATGTGAGTGAATATAGCTTTTCTGGATGCAATTAGAGGAACATCTGGAGATTCAGCTAGATCATTCAAAAAGCATTTGCAATTTCAATGGATTATTCATCTGAAGAATGGACAAGTTGTGATTTTTTTTTTTTCCTGTAAACACAGATATAACTTCCAAAGTCTTTCAGATTTCTCTTCTGTTTGCACAGAATAACAACAACAACAACAACCTGGCTAGGATAAGATATTGAAATGCTAAATAAATGCAGTTAAACATGGCAAATGCATTCAAAAGTAAAACTTGTTGCCAGCAATACCCCACTGAATTTCATTACTGAGGAGCATATTGCATAGATATCTTTTCCCTTAACTATTTCCCCTTGAATTGTTTATGGCCTTAAAATGTAATTAGACAAAGGCTGTAAATGCAGTACTGGAATCCAGAATCAGACCCAGAGCAATTCAGCAAGGGTTTAGACAGGTTTGAAACAGACAAGTCATTAATTATTTTTATTTTAGAAGCTATTTAAATCTCAGAATTCAAGCAAGTGACATTTTAGTCTAACTAAGGGCAATTCTCAATTCATCTGAAAAGATCTGCTTGCTCTCCTGGGTCTAAACCAAAGACAAAACAAAATCACAAAGCAAGCTCTCTTTCCAGGCTGAAGATGAGCCAGACTCCCAAACCAATAGGGTGCGGGTGGCCAGGGAAATAAAAAAATCTGCCAGTCTCTCGTGAACAGAAATTGTGCTCTGACATATAGATATGCAACAGGAAAAAGGAAGATCTGTGATTTTGGGTAGGCTCATCATTTTGAATATCCACTCTACACTTGGGCACTTATGACCCATTGTCTTAAAAGAACAGTGACTTTGTACTATGTCATGTTTTTTTAATACAGGGGTTTTTTTGGTTGAAGCCTGAGTATAGCAGGAACATAAAAAGCAACAGACTTCAAAAATCCTGATTTCCCTAAATAAAACCTATCCTGCCAGCTACCATGACTGACATTTCTATTAGTTCTATAAGTAGCAGTGCCAGTAAGATACAATTTATGAACATCTGAACTTCTTTGTAGTAATTTCTATTGTCAGCCTACCTATTCAAAAATTTCTCATATGGTTTCTGAATGACCACATATAACCTGTATTGGATAACAGAAATAGCTGGCAACTGAAGGAAGGTCACAGAAGTTCCACATATTTGCATACGATAAACTAATCTTGAATTTCATGGCTTGACTGCCTGTGTTTGCTCATGACTCATCATGAGAGCACTTCTCGGTGCAACACACCTGAAACAGTCGCTTTTTCAACTGTAAGGCAAAGCCATTAATAAATAAAAAATAATCAGGAAGGAAGCGGAAGTGTGGCACTAAACAAAAGTTTTGCAAATGATTTTGCTGCTTGGCAAGAGCCACAAAGAAAGAAGAAACACACGTTCTCCTCTGCCTGTATTTGTTGTGATTTTGGCAAAATTTTCTTCTGTTACATAGCTACAGCTCTTTGATTAAATCCCATCCTAAGCAAGTGTTACCATTAATGCCCTAATTTTCCAACCTCTAAGTGCATATATAAGCACAGTAAGTCAACAGGATTATTTATATTTAAGTACTAGCACAGCATGTAAAGTTAAGCCTTTTTAAGATCAAGGCCTACAAAGATGAAAACAGAGTTAGGTGAACATACGGTTTCATTCAGAATTTCTTCATGGGATTGAATCACTCATACTTTGCAAAATATTTTAATATAATGAAGATATACTGGAGAACATATAAAGCAAAACCAAATAAAATAAAAGAACAAAACAAGAAAACAAACAAAAAGCATTTAAAATTTACTGAAGGTGATCAAGATTTTTCACCAATTCTGGTGGGATTTTTTGGTCTAGATGTTATCTATACAGCAGATGTCCTTCCTAAAGCAGATGGATTAAAGTCCAAAAAGACACCTTAGCTATTTGTGGTTATTAAGGACCTTAGAACATGTCTTGCTAGAATAAGAATTGCACCCAGAAAGTCTTTATTAAATGTAAATGTAAAAATGAATTATCAATAGCTGTCTAGAGCAAGCTCGTATTCATTTCCCTAGAGGACCAACACACAGCAGTGTCATTGAGAGCTGTCTTCAGGTTCTGGAGAAGACAAATGAAGGGATCATATAGATTCACAGGTAAGCACTTTTCTACTTCAGAACCTCTATAATTATTTAGCCAATACTCTCAGAATCATGCAAATCACCATATTGTGTGCACTGTTAAACACCAAAATAAACAACAACTAAACATTCGGTAATAAAACTAAATATTAAGACTTGTCTTATTTCTTGTCCTTATTCTTGAGGGGAAAATACCATGACATAGCAGAATTTAACAAGTATATACTAGACTTTCACATTGGTAAGTCCTCTGAAATTTGAAGTCATACTTAAAGCATGCACACTTTCTAAAAGCATAAGAAAAGCACTATGGTTCATCCCGTCAGAAATTAATTTGATGGGAAAAAAAGAGAGGCTATTCTGTCAACAATTGTAATAGTATAAGGAGATATCAAGAGGGATTGTTTACTTCCGTTCCTATAGAGAAGGATGTCAGCTTTAAGCTTGGCTTTGAGATGGGTTTTCCAATACTATAATGCCTGTGCAGCAGATAGAACCAGGACAGCTTATAAACATAATCTTTCATTTTGCAGTACGTTGATATTTAGTGATGTGCAACCATTGTGGAGCAGCTCAGCAGCTGCTCAGCATAGAAAATTTAAATTAGACATTAAAGGCAACTTAATGTGCTTTATGATTAACAGAACTTTAAACATACGGACATCTCAGGCCTGCTTGAACTGGAGCTATTCCCAAATGGTACAGAGTTTGCCGGCGCCAGAAAGATCATACTGAAAATGCAGGTAGGAATGAAGTTAGCTCTAAAATTTTTACTGAAAAAAATGTGGCATTTGTGCAACATGTTCATTGGGACTTCATTGTGTCTGAGTACATACACAGCATGGTGCTTCAGAACCTAACCCTTGTGGTTACTGGGGGTTTTACTGACAACGATACCAATTAAATTTCTTTTAGCACAATAAAAAATGCCTAATGTCAGTTAGTTGGACAGATTTAAGACATTACCAAAGCTATTGTAAAGAGCAAAGGACAGCTATTGATTGCTGAATATGCATCCTGCACATAATGATGAAACCTCTCAGAGAGAGAGGTCTTCTGAAATGCAAAGCTGTAGAAACTAGTGGTTTTCTGGTGCTGACACACAGAACGATGGAAAGAAGGGGTATGATGGATGCTTTAAAATAGGTTTCAATTACAAATGACACATTAAATTATCAAAACAAGCCCATTTTCCAATATCTTCAAGTACTTTCTCATTACTTGACAGATGTCATTTTTTTTTTTAAACAGTGAAAGTTGTAATAAAAAGATTTTTAAAGGAACAGTGGGTTGCAGTACCCAGCTTCCCAGAGATTACAGAGTCTGGGCAAATATAACTACTTTATCATATACTTCTCATATATAAGCTAGCCGACACACTGAGTCTGCAAAGCTTCTAATTGCTCACTGATAGAATCTATGATCTTTCTCCTGAACATTTTTATTCTTGGCAATATTTCCTCTCCCTCAGGGGATAATCCAATATCAGCTATATTATATTACATAAATCTCTATTAAAATTAAGGACAGAGTTTCCACCCATCCCCACGTGTATTGCTTTGCATTTAACTGTACTTGCACTACAGAGAAATAGGATTCATCCCGTGTCTAAAGTGCTTGAGTGGGTTTCAGGGAGACTTGGGCTTCAGCATTGTTTGGATTGAGAGAAATTTATTTCAAAAACGAAACAACAACATAACAACCCAAACAACCCCCCAGGCTCCACGTGAGGTCACTCTGATAGAATCCTGCTTGCAAGCCCTTGACTTCTCACAGCCCACTCCCTACCATAAGCTGTCACTCACCAGCAGTCCCTGAGACTGAAGGATCTCAATGGACTCCATCACCTCCAGAAGCCAGGTGTCATCTGGAAAAGTTCTGCTGAATACCAACAACTACTTGCTGTTTTTATAGTTCTCTTCCATGCCTCAACCACTTCTGCCTTCAGTGCTCACAGCTTCTCAGCACGTGCTAGTGTTACACCACAGGCACTTTTTTAAAATGCTCTGCACATTACAAGATACTTTCAGGCTGTGTTTACTTCCCTCCTGTTGCACATCTTTCCTGTCATATATATGAAGCTTATGGAGGGTTTTCATATTTTAATAGGACTGGCATCTACAGAGTTAATTTTAAGGCTTAAAGAAGGAAAATCACCTCCAGGCAAACCCCTTATGAGCAGTAAGCACTGCCATTCATTTCTAATCCCTGTTTCTCTACACCCACAGGAAATAACCGTGAGAAATATGGGTACTATGAATCATTTATGGTGTTTCCCTTGCATGAAAAATTGCTCTCCTTACCTATAAGATCAGGGTGTCCATTTCAGTTTGTCATGCCTTTCAGACAGCAGCAGCAGGTCAAAACAGAGGAATTTTCTACCCATACCCTCACAGGGGCAGATAAATGGAGTAAGTTTTACCCGATACATAGTTGTTGCCCTTCTGCTAATTGCCACACTGCCCACTTCTGAGCTGAATCCTGAGGCAGCTATACCAGCCCATCACTTCAAGAAAGAATCACCTCAGGAAAGATAGCTCCTGATATAGTGCTACAGAATAATGCAGTTGCTTGGACAATAATGAACTGAAAATTTATGCAGAAAGTTGAAAAGTCATTTTAATATAATTCTGGAAACATCATGTTTACATTAATTTAATTTCCATTCAGTTCAGTACTGTAAGTGTCTGCATCTGTTAACTGATAACTGGTTTTCCAATTATGGTGTTCATAGGAATAATTACTTTTAAATGAACACAGCCATCCTCCCTTTCCTCCAAACACAGGGCTTGGAAACCATTCTGCAGAGGTACGAGCAGCTCTGGTGGGAGTACTTCATGGGGCAGTGATGCTTCCCTCCACTCTTCCACATACAGCTCACCTCTACTCTGCAACAGCTCCCAGTCTCCTCCACAAGCAGAAAGAGAGTGTTGGGAAGGTGAAGAACACTCACTCTGCATCCTCGGAACGGTGGTACATTAGTACTGGGATAACCATGATAAGCAACAGTTTAGTACAACGCTTATTTTAAATATTTTCTGCCAAAGAATTAGATCTTTTCTAACAGATTGTCAAAAGTTTCTGCTAGTCAGTAACTGGTAATGTTCTGGACTCAGCATCATGCACAAACTGGAATTCTCTAAAATTGCCAAGCATGAATAGTATTTCATAGCCACCACTCAGCATAACGGCAAAGGAAGGATGGGAAATAAGGAAAAATAAAAGCAGCATAGATAAAACTATGCCTGAGAAGGGAATACATATACTTTAAAACTAAGACTTTCAAAGGCAGTCAGAGAAATTACATCGCATCTCGTAATTACAGTGGGAATGTCAAGTCCACAGTGACTGCTCTGAGTTCAGCCATAATTTTGTTAACTTTCTCCAGTTGATGCCTCAAAATTATGCCGCCAATCAACACTTTAAAACGTTCTTCTCCAACGCATGGTGAATCACGTGTCACTGCAGGCATTGGTGGACTTCTTTGCCTCCTCCAGAACTTTTATCTGATTTAATAAAATGTGGGCTTCTTTATTCAAATAGATACAGCAATTCTGTACTTAACTCTAAGACACCTGTATTTTTTATGTTTATAAATACCAATCTACATATACATTCCACATTGTACTGGCAGATCTCAAAGCACGTCACAAAGGATATTTTCCCCACTTCCTTAGCAAAAGAGAGAATGAATGATCCCATTTCCTCATTTGCTAAAATGCAACAATTTTTAGCCCGTCGCAACAGTATGTTGTACTCTTTTCATCAGGTAGAATTGTTATACTAACAATAATAAAGATGGTAATAAAACAGGCAATAACAGCAACAATTTTACATGTCAAAGCAGCAGAAAAAAGGACTCAAACTTTCACTCTGAAGATGCTGCAAAATCAACAGGCCCATTGTGCAGAGAAGAAGCTCTAGAGCCACTTCAAACTGAAGCAATAAAGCGTGCAAACAGATTACAAGCTCTGAAGTTAATCTAATGCTTTACATTGTAGACTTTCATAGCAGATTGCCTTAATACAATGCTCCAATAAGCATAGCAATAGATGGGAAGATGTAAAAGCATCTCTGGATTCTAAATAATACATAGGGAGGCTTCATATAGGAGCAGCTGTTTTCTATTGCTATGGATCTGTTACCTTTCAGAAATGCTAAAAATTGCTCTCTTCCATCAGCCTTCAAGGAAGAATAATCCAGGCTAAAATGCAGCATGCTTACATTCAATATCCTGGTTTCAATAAAGTTTGGAGTCTTTCAGAAGATGTGGAATGAGTTTAATTTCAGCATCATTTGACTAAATCTTACCCCTAGGTTTGCTTAATTATAGAGACACTGGAGGAGAGATAAGATCATAAATCTCACACAGCGCTGGGAAGCTACACTAGTTAAAATTCAGCTAATAGAAAAGAGGTGCCTCCTGTGAGATTCAGCATGGATACGCCATAGAAACAATGGTAAAAAAAGCACAACTATATTAATTATGTGAAACACTTACAAGCTTGTCTTTTCCAATATATTTACTGTACCACACTCTGAACATATCAAAGTCCTTATTATTAATTTCTCAAAAACCCAGCACACTGCCTTCCTGGTTCTCTGTTCACATAATTCCTAGTGGCTTCAGAAGTAAGATACAGAGAGAGGAAAAAAGACCTGTCTAATGCTTACAGAGAGCCACACAGCCCAGAGCAGCCTGGCAAAGAAAGCTAGGAATTGGCGAGGAATACAATGCCCCTCCTGTAATCTCAGATCGCTACCAGTATTTTTTATAACTGACACAGATAATGATAAAATCTTTTTAATTAAACGGTCTTTGGTTTCAAATAAAGATGATGAGGTTCACAGGCTTTCCTGAAGCACATCTCTATTCATTCCATCACACCTGAGAACTGCAAGTTACTGTATATACCAATCACAAAGCCAACACAAAGCAGAGACAGCACCCAGGCGATCACATTAAGCAGCACCGTGTCTTAAAACTTCTGCAATTCTGACTATTTAGTCTTTTGCTCTGTCTATTTTTAGAAAACTGTGTGACAGAGAGAAAAGGTACAAAATATTCTCCACAGATGGTTTAGAAAAATTGTCAGTGGAACTCCAGGATGAGGCTTTTATGTCTGGGCTACTCTGATAAATCAGACTACTGTCAGTCCCAGGTAATGTAAAGCACATAGTGGAGTTTTGATGTGACAAACACATTGATCCTTGCTGATATTTGTTTTGCATCATTTATTTGAAACACACCAAACCAAGCTTATAGGAAAATTCTCTTCACTCAAGATAAGCATCTCAATTGCCTTGAGTCAAGTTTTGTTGCAAAATGCCAGTCCTGGAACTTTCTTCCAGATTGTTTTTTAATTAACACCTTGCTCAGAGCTAATTCACAGTCTTTAAAGAGAGCCAGTGAGACACTTTCATCTCTTTCCTTCTACATCATGCTTTTCATTGATGGGGAAAGCTTCCTCTGGTCTTCCTATTTAAATACTTGTGGAACACGTTAAACAATAGCCTGGTTATCTTTCCCTCATTATCTGGGGTGTAACACAGCATCTCACCTTTTCAAGTACAGTGTATAATTGGTTCCAGATAGCAACGACTCTGACTACATTGCAGTCCTATTCAAGTGACATGCCTGTGTTGTTCAAATTAGTTAAGTCCTGCATCACTCTGACATATCTGTTAACAGGGACTGGGAGTGTTTATTCACGTAACCATGAATTTATTGTTATCCTCCATTCTTTTTTTCAGTTCTACCATTAGCTGCTCACACTTCATTCTGAGTGTACTCCTACTGAATAAAAAGCCAGCCTGGCAATCTAACTAAAACCAACCAGCTTCACAGACCTTTTCTTACTGAAATGAGTACCGTAACTACATGCTTTAGGAGCATGAGAAGCTCTGAAGAACTCTCTTAGAATCACCTTCTGAAGGACCAGGAACTGCTTGGTCAGACTTGGAATGCAACATGGCATATAGTTAGAAGAAAAGATAATGTGTTTCTAGTACTACTCAATAAACTGTGATCAACAGCAGAAAATACTTCCTGGGGTCAGCCTGACCCTTCTGCACAGCTTGCTTTTGCACTGACTGCTTGAAGTTGCAACTTACTGACTCCTCACTGAACTTGCCTGGAGTTAGATCTTGCACATATTATACAAGGCTACAAATGCAGCTTGTGATTTTGAGAGCTATACTAAATGGATTATTATCCATCAAACAGTTTTGTATATAAGGTTATCTAAGCATCTACACCTCTCTCAAGGTGAGAGAGGTAAAAGAGACTGCTGCAGAATGCCCTGACTTACTGCACGTAATGTATATGGGTTAGGATCTCTCCATGCTGGGCAGATGTATCCATAAAGGTGGCAGAAGCTCTATTCTGTGGCATATTTTAATGTCAAGTTTTTATATGTTATATCCAGATGTGATTTGGAGAATTGTCATTGTTCCATTATGGTGGTATAGAGATCACAGCAGTATGCAGTTTGACTTCACGTCTAACCTTTCCTGTTCATACTTTTCATACAGACTTCTCAAAAGACCTGCATTTGTCTTTCTAACTTTCGTTCATCTACAAAACTCTTCCAGACAGGTAGATATAAGGGAGAGTGAGTGATTCACTTCAACCAAATGCCCTCTCTTCTGTTCTTGTAAATTATTCCTATGGAGAACACGTCTTACACAAATTCTTACATGTGCTGACTCTAACAGACTGATACCTCAACGCTACTGTACCAAATCAAAACATCACAATACATTCAAAACAGCACTTTCATCTGGCAATTGTTTTTGTGCTTTTATTCTTTGGAGTACCAGACACTTGGTATTTTGTATGAATAACAATAATAATAAAATAATGCTTTCAAATAAAGCAATCTAAGAAAAATATACTTTTTCTTTTTTTTCTTTTTTTTTTTCCCCCTTGTAGAAATGCTATGCTGGAAGTACAGCTAAGTAGCCCAAAATCTTGATTCTGTTCTTTGAGACACAAGATAGCAGAACAATTGACATTTTCTACTGATTATACACAGGGCAATCCATGGAGAGAAAAAGAAGAGTAAAGAGATGGAAAACTGAACTGTGTTTCACTAGTGCTGCTGTTGTCTGAATGTTAATCAATAAAGCAATAAATAAGCTGCCAAGTTAGGCATATCTTAGCTGTGGATTTTGGCCATAATTCTCTAGAGCATGTTTAGGGAGAGAAAGAGGTTGATTTATGTTGAATTTGTATTCAAATTTTTAGAAAACAAAAATGCAGATCTTCAGTTAACACTGAAGGAGTCCTTTCTCTCCACTTCAAGAACAGAATAAAAATGTCTTTCTGCTACAATGTTCAGAAATCTAAACTTCTCTAAGAGCTTATGTGCAATGAGTCTTTCAATTTTTTTCCTGGGAATTACTCTGAACAAGACATGTGAGAAAAAGCACAGCATCAACAGTTATTAATTCTATACTTCAAAAAGATCTGAGCTTGACTTCTAAATACACCAGATCAGATCAGTACATAGCCTTAAAATGTCTACTGTGTATTTCTTCTACGCTTGCAGGTTTTAAAAAACTTTGGTAGACAAAACTATGGCTGAGCAGGTAGTCCTCCTTTGGAAGGCGGTTAGATCAGAGACCTCCAGAGGTCCCTTACAACCAACACTTCTCTGATTCTGCATGTGTTTCAAGGTACAAAAAAAATATATAAAAAAATAACTTCTTTATTCTGTTTTCTTATTCTATGTCATTCATATGGTTTTTAAAAAATTAGAAAGAAAGAAAAAAATAAAGAAGCATATCTTTTTCCAGAAAGAATATCTGTGAAAACAATCAATTAAGAAATAATGGGCTGACAGAAGATTATTATTAATTTTTTCCTGGATTAATTAAAAAAAAATCATAGTCATATGAAGCCTGTTCCAACCAGAACCAAGCAAAAAAAAAGCAGAAAGCTAGAAAGGTATTTATAATATTATAATAAATAAGCTAAGCATTATATAATAGAAGCAAAAGTAAGGACAGTTTGTACTACTTGAAATACAGCACAGTCCCTTCAGAAATACAGCTCTGCACTGGAGCAGAAAACAAACTGTGATAATCCAAGAGCCAATTAATTAATTTGAATTAAAATTAAAGGAAAATCCTTCACAAATTAGAGCAACCTGCTTCTGCTGTTTTGTCCTGAACTGATTTATTAATATATACCTGTTACTTTTCTATCTTGTTAAAACATGGAGGTCCATTGAGCATACTATGAAATTATCTGAAATCCCTCCATGATTTTCCAATATTAATCTTTAAACCTAAAATTACTTCAGAGAGCAGACCTTTCCCAATTATTTTGTTTCCTCTCTGAAACATGCTCTCCAAATGGGCAGCTGAGCTCCAAGCTATGTCCACACCTCCCGTCTATCTCTGTAAAAATGGTGTTCTGCAAGGGAAGTTGTAGACGTTACATATTTTATCTTTTTCTGCTGGAAGCAAAAGAGGTGGTATAAAAACTGAATAGGGTTGTCTTGGTTTTCTCAAGGGAAACCTGCAGGGACCAGTCTGCTTTATTTAATTTAAAAAGAAGAATTACCGAACTGGATCACAATTCATTCCAAAATATGTTTTCTGAATTGGCATTTTCCCCAAGGGAGAGACCTCATATGACAAAGCAAACAGAACTCACTTTTTTTTAGTGAAAACTGCCTGCCCCTGTTTAAAAACAATGCCATTTTTCATCGATAACAGCTCCTGAAGGTTGCAGTTACTGGGGTGCTTTATTTCTCTTTGTTGATTATGTTTATGACCTTTGCAAAAATAACTTTCACCATGTAAGCCCAAATTCAACTTTCTGTATGTATACACATCTTCTGTGGTCTATCTTCACATGACACATCAGTCACAGCCTGAGCAAGGGAGCGCAGCAGTTCTCAGGCTCCCCTATGCTGAACCTCAATACTACCATCGATATTTTCCTAATGTTTAGCAGATCTATTGCTCTTCCTAGCACGATATGTGGTTAAAGACCATTTTAGGCTGCTGCCAGAACATAGACATGCTACAAGTCAGCTAGTTGCTATGGAAACCACACTCAGTAAAGACAGACATGGTAGGTCACTGCTTCAACAAAAGATAAACAAACTGGGAATAGCTAATGTGTGAAACCTCAAATTATTTTCCTCTCTAAACAAGAGTGCTATTTGCCCTCAGTGATAACACTCGTTAAGAAGCAGCACAGACAGAAACCATAGACTGAACATTCCAATAGTTTTTACTCATTTCAGAAGCACATATCCGGCATTTTAAAAAAGACTTAATTTTGTAAGGTGGTGAGCCAATGAATGATTTCTTCAAAGGTCTCAAGTTGGTTTCCTTAAAACAGTTAGATATTTGAAATTATCAGTTCTCTCTAAGGCTGAAATCTTCGTTCACAGACTGTCCCTATATATCCATCACAGTTTAGTCTCTATCCATTTTAGTGCATCACAAGGAAGATTTTATAAGATGACAATTGGTAATATCATGAAAATAAAAGCTGGACTGTCAAAGAAACTTAGAAGATACTTGGATGCTCAAATCCCTTATAAGCACATGTGCATATCAGTCATGAGCTTTTAAAAGAGAAAAAGTGCCAAAATAATTGCATTACTTTGTTTAGCCTACAATTCAAAAAACAAAAACAGAGCCCCGAAACATTTGTACCTCCTGATCTGAAACAACTAGAAAATGAAATCCAAACTAAAACTGGTAACAGCAGCAGTTTCTCTGCAGTATGACCTCACCAGCAAATACTCTAAGTATTTACCATGAATATTCATCCCAGTAAAACAGAAATAGCCCAAGATAAATGGAAACGGGCACAAAAGGGTTACAATAGGCAATAACTAAGATTACTTTCACATTCAAATAGTCATGTTTTTCTACTGTTCTTGAAATTTTATAAATAACAGAAGAGCTAGCTGACATAGCAAGAGACCTAATTATAAACAAGTTATAATTAAGTACCATCTCTAAATTATATAACATAATATCAATGTAAGTGTATTCATTATGTAAATGGTTATTTTATTGCTCATTTAAAATACATAATGAAAATGCAGATAGTAGGTGGACAGCATGCTAAATAAGGGCACAAATGAAGGAAACATATCTTGGCAGAGACAGAAGCTGTAGGTGTGAAAGAACAAGAGCAACACTTAAGTTGTCTCTTCGATAACAGACAAGAATATATACTCATGAGCTGATCTCATGCATCATATCCAAGTTTGAAGATTTCAGTCATCAGAGACGTGCACCATATGTGCTTTGAATTTCTGGAGCCTCTCTCCTTTCCCTCTCAAGAGGACATGAAAAGAATGAGAAAGAGACACGTGCATCCAAACTCCTGCTATTTTATCTACCACCATCTCAACCCAAATTAAACCAAAAACTCACCCTATATGTGAAGCTGACCAGGACTAAGGATTGAATAAATTACTTGAAAAGCTTAAAAAAACAATATTCAACTACTTGAGCTCCTAAGGAGGCATCCAGAGACTGAAGTCATCATGTTTTCTGTGGACCAGACCAGAAGAACACTTCCAGGCACATCCTACTCGAGTAAATTTCTGAACTCTGTGAGATGAAATAATTGTAATTTACCACCCCAGTCCAGAGCTGATTCACCTCATTCAGTCCACGTGAACTATATTTACAATTATTTCAAACAACCTAGTATATATCATTATTAAACATATTTACAGGTCCTAAGTGCAGAGCTCAGCTGGAGCGGCAAACGAACAGTGTGTCAGTTCAGATAAATCTCCATGAAAAGCAGCAACCACTCTATGTGGCACCTACCAAGTGCTCATACTCCATTTTGACAAGAATTATATTTATTTTGCCAAAGTGTCAAGGAACATGATTTGGCATTTCCCAAAGAAGCCTTTCTTCCTCCCTCTCTGTACTTAATGTCTCAATTATTTTACAACCCCTAGTTCCAGCTGCTGAGGTTGTCAGCTTGTAGACACTTAATAACAACATTTAGCTCTTGAGATTTTACGTAAGAAAAGCATTGGTCAGTGCTTTTAAGAACAGTTCCTCATTTTGAACATCTTTCTTGTGATATTTGAAGTGTAAAATTAGTAGTTCTCAGCATGCAAACCAAATATTTAAATATCCTTTAAAAAAGAAATATTCTGCATATAATATACTAGTATATGCCCCCTGCTATCTTACCCGCCTCGTGATTTACAGCTTGCTAACTGCTCAGTCTATTTGCTTCTGTAGTAAGAGAAAAATCCCCTTGCCATAGATTTCAGTTCATCAAACTCCTGCCTGTTTTTCCCACCATTCTTATACTAAGCAAAACTTTGAAAACAGACTCACCAGGGAAAATCTCAGTTTGCAGGTATCAATCAGCCTTGGTTGAAGCAAAAGGTGGGGAATGTACTTTCATTCCTTAGGCTGCCTTACAGCTGGTTTGGCACATGGTCCTACCATTATTACTAACACTTCATTAAGTTAAAACCCCAGAAGCCCCACAGTTTCATTGGTGTTCGCAGTAAGAACCTAACCAAAACCATCACCCCCCTCCAGGCACTGTTATCAACAACCAAAATACCTCTTAGACTAAAATTACATGTGTTTCACCATCAATTTTCAAAAGAATTAAAGGTGAATTTCCAGGCCTACCATTTTCAAGCTGTGCTAATTGCTCATGCTTAAAAGTTTGCACAGTTTTATTTACCTCATTAGAACCTTTGGACTGAAAGTCTGTTCTGATATCCAGAAAAACTTAAATTTTACTGGTGAATCATTTGTTATAATAAATTAAAGCTTTGTCAAGTTAGGAAGAGACAGATGCCCAGCTCTCAAGCATTTAAGCCTGCAGAGCTGTTCCCTCATTTATGGCCTGCTTTTGCAGATGTTTTACTATCTGCTTGAATATGCATTATGAGTAGGCCCATTACCTTAAACAGGATTGATTCCAGTGTATAAAACTGGACCAGAATGTAAGGCTGTGCTGCGGTTGGATATTAAGTAGTCTTATTTCCTTTAATGAGTAGAACGTACGTATCTTTAAGGGTTTGGTTTTTTTTCTTCTTTCTAGACAGGAATGAGGTTATTCTCTTCAGACTTTATTTTAGACTAAAAACTGTGATCTTATTTTCTAGGCAATTCTTCCTTCAGTGGAGTTTAATCCTGAAATATGTTCAGACTTTGAATTTTACAAAAGCTCTATCAGTTTTGTCATTTTGAGACGCTAACTTGTTTTTGTTCAAATGCCTGCTCCTTTCTCCTCCCAGTCAGGATCTGAGTTAACAATTGTCTCCTATCCTGTCACCTCTCTAACCCTGGGCTAAGGAAGTCCAATGATGTCTTCCTCTGAAACACCAGAATAGATAGACACTCCAACACTACAGAGGCAGTGTAGAAAATACAGAGAGTTATTTCTGGAGCTTTTACTCTGAGCCACACAAATTACTGCTCTAATAAATTGATCTGGACTTTAGCCTGTTCAGTCATGCAGCAGAGGAGAAGCCAGGATGTTAACTTTGTTTCTGCCCCAGGTAGTGGCCATATCAGTCAGGTCAACCAGCTCCATCCTGCACATGGAGCTGGAGGAGCAGGACCAGCTGCGAGCAAGCCCAGTTCTGGAAAACTTATACCTGATGCATGACATCATCAGGTCTGTGTCTGAATAAAGAAGGTAACTAATGTTTTGTTGAAAGCTGTTTAGTTTTGCTGTCTCGGAGCATCCAAAATGTTCTATCTATTCACATAAATTTGAGCTATATTTTCCAAGGCAGAAACTGGAATCTACTGTTAAATGAATAAAATTACTCAGTGTCCTTTATAAGCACAAGCTGCTGTTAAAGTACTATGATTTGCTCAAAGAATATTCAATAAATACTTTAAAATATGGCTTCTAAAATCTAATTGGCAGTGCACAGCAGACTAAATGTCCAGGACCACGTTTTTCCAATGGTCAAAATTCCTTTACAACAGGCCTTTTACTTACATGAACGCAAACTGTGTTTTCATCAGACCTTCCTAGCACCTCCACCACAAAATTTAAAAATAATCCACTCATTAGCAATTACTGTGTGTTGGTACAGTCTTTTTGTAGGTATTTGTGCTGCAGAAGTCTGGCCAAAAGGATTAGAGCTATTGACTAAAATGAAGGGAAAAAACTGCAGCAACTTGCATCATGCATTATACATAGCATGAGAAATCCCAGTGGCACCCAGACATTGGAGGCAAAATTTCCTCCTCAGATCCTCATGGTAATAGCTGAGTTGGGTATTCTGCGCACGGAGACAGAGCAGCTTCCCCCAAAGTCAGGCTGACATCAAGGTACAGTAACTGAATATCACCATTCAGTACAATCCCAGGAGGAGGAATTTGCACTGAATTTCTAACACTTTAATGCACATGTGTGAATTTAAAGGGAAGATGATGGAAAAGCAAGAGTAATATGTCATTCTAATATTTTAAGGGTAGAAATAAACCCATGTGTGAGGGTCTGGAGGTGACATTGTAGCCAAAGAAAGAAAATTCAGCCCCCAGTTCCTAAGTTTAAGGTGTCAAGTTCAAGTCAGGTCATTTTATATCTCAGTATAAACCATCTATGGTTCAAGCACAAGGAGCATTACATTGTCTTTAACCTCCATCATCTAAAGTCATATTAACATGCTAACACCAACTGTGAACAGCGAAGGAAAAAATACATCACAGAAGGGGGATTTGGATCAGTCACTGTAAGAACATGTCTGCAGTGCAGAAACACTGCCAACGAAACTTGCTGTGTCTGTTTCTTCTTTTACACCATTTGTGATACGAACTTTATTAAGTGTGGATGGGGAAATCCTCACGACTCACACAGAAGGATGTTTCCTGGTTTAGCGGCTGAATTCTAAACTGAAGATGTTTCGGGGAAGGAGTAGAAATCCCTAAGTTCTACAGCTCAGAAAGTGAATAAGCAAAATATTCCCCCCACTATAGTCGTTTGGAATTTAAAGCGATTACTTTAAGTGATATGATGTAAAGATTTGGTCCAGTACTTATCAAAAAGGTTCAGGTTTATTTTCCTTTCCATTTGCATACAAAAATTCTGGCAGAATCAGTAATATGGCACTTCTTTTTCTCCTTTTCAGTTGTTGCTCAAGATGCAAAATAATTACTTATTAGACATTTATTTGCGAAGCAAACTCTAGCGTCTAAATCATTATACTGATAAGTTATCTAGCAAAACATAGCTATTTTCTACTATTCTATTTTGTTTTGATTTTTCACTCGGGATTCTTTTTTCCTGGCATTTCACACCAAGGACTTTGGTGTGACTGTCAGCTAGAAAATTATCAATTAACTAAGGGAACTCTTCCCTTTGCTACAGCTCTTCTCATTAGTGAGAAGAAAAGGAGGAAAACAAAGAAAACTTAACTGATTTATCTGGATATTTCTACATATAGTCAAGATTCAGTCATAAGAAAATACAGTAGAATCAGTGATGTCATGCATTCCATTGTAAAATGACACTATTTCCAAAGCTCATAAAAGGCCTCCATTGCTCTTAGTTTGAAATGAGGTTGCAGAAACATTATTAAATGCAGTGATTTAAGCAGTTCAAAGGGGTCCTTGCCAGGCAGAGTCCACTTGTGTCCCTCTCAACATCTCACCACTGGACAAGCAAGGACGATGGCTCTGACAAGACCTTTTCTCAGGAGCTGCCGAGAGCATTTGCTGAGAGGTCATTTTGTGCTCAGGCATTCAGAACTGCTTTTCTATGAGACCGATAAAGAAAGGATGGAAAGGAGAAGGGAAGGAGTTTCCCCAGGGACTCTTTCACCTTCTGGAATTATAAATTCTTCCTTTGACTTTTAGCCCTAAGTGTTTACCTATGGCTGTGCTTAAGGAGACCTACAGGGAAGGCAGCTCATAAAAAGGAAGGAAAAGCAGGCTGCCTTATTAAAGTGAGGATGCTTTTTAAAGAGGGAGGAGGAAAGCTCAGTGAAAGAAGGTAGGGAACTCATCATGCTGGGAGAAGAATGAGGGAATTTCATGGGAATTGCAGAGATCCAAGCATCACATGCAAACACAGTGCTCAGATCTCACATTAAGATAGAGGTGCTTCAGAGGAGAAACTGGACCCCAAGTTAATAATCGTCCAAAACAACATATGAAACAAACTATCTTAATAATGGGTAACCTCCATATTTCCAGATACATCTGGGTAAAAAGCTGGGTAAGGGAATCCACACTGAGGATAAGGGATTCTGTGTATTCACATTCTCAGAACTTAAACCAAGTCCCATTACCTCTCTTTAGACGGCTGCAAATCCTGGCCTCAGCAGTTATTAGTAAGGCTCTAAAACTGTTCACCTCTTGAGGCTAGCTATATAAAACACTGCAGGTGTACTTCAATAATTCATTAAATTTAATCAATCTTGTACAACCATAATTAGCAAGGTAATATATGCATAAACAAAAAGGTAATCAACATTAAATATTTAGAAAAATATTATTAAGACAAATTGCAATAGGTGCTAAGCTTTTCAAACACTAAACATATATTTATTTTGCATTATTAAAAACACCTCTGAATTCATTCAGCAAGTGGAAGATGAGAAAGCCTGTGTGCCAAACCAACTCAAGCTTCCCCAATTTGCAGTCTACTGCAGAATTATGTCCTAAATATCTTTGTAAAAATATTGTTTCATAAAAACCATAAACTGGTCCCCAGGTTTTCGAAAGCTTCACAATTCACAACACTGACAGAAGACTACATTAACACATTCACCCCATTAGCTGTAAACAAGTGAGACAACTGTTTTCTGGGACATAAGGATTCTTGTGTCTTTATAGAGACTGTACAGGGGTCTTCAGTTTTGCTTTCTTCAAGCTTCATTTTTTTTTCCCTCTTGCTATTTTTAAGTAAGATACTTATAACTCTTAACGAATTCAAGGGAAGGAGGACCAGTGCATACTGTTTTGAGTTTTCCAAGCACTGATGGTAAACTGCACTCCAGCATTACAGTTTTGCAGGACTAGCTATGTCATGCCTAGTTTAACATCAGACAGATAAGTGTTATTAAATGAGCCCCTAAATGTAATAGAATTATAGTGGGGAAATGTACAGTAAATTATCTCTATATGATCACATAATGTGCAAATAGGCTTTTTCCACTTTATAATACCTTCAGACACACAGTTTATCTCTGGATTTTTAAAGACAACGATGCTGCACACTTGGCAACTAAATGTATTTAATTGTTTTCATTTTTATTTTTCTGTTTTTAATAATAAACATGAAGAGATTAACCTTATTTGCATAGCAAAACTAGTCAACAATTTGTGCTAATTAATTTAATTTGTAGTTTTTCTTCTGGAAACAGCAGTGGGCTACACCTAATTAGCTTTTTGATTTGGACAGCAACAAATGAAATGAAGTAAACTAAATTCTAATAAACCATATTTATGGCTGAACATCTTTTCACATATTTCTCAAGTCAAACTTTCAAATTAAATAGATACTTTTTACCGATACTTAAAAAAAAATAAAAATTAATTAATGTAATCTAGAAGATGATGCAATGGCACAGCTCTTTCAGAGCTGGTTGGTTTTGAGGCCTTTGGTGAGGAGCATGGTGTGATGCCACAGCCAGCCTTACTTCTGCCCAGGGAAAGTTTTGAATTTACACCTATGTTTGCCAGAATGTTAACAAATGCAGTGTATCATAGGATGAGATGGGGAAGAGAATTGCCTTATCAACAGCTAGTGAATCTCAGGTGTTTGGACATGAACTGTGGTAACACAGTTTTGTTGTAAAGGCAGAATATGAATCCTGGCTCCAGCATTAACTTGGCACATGGACCATGTCATGACACTTTATTCTCTACCCTTTTTATGTGTAGGATTCTAATGCTCCCAATTTGGTCAGTCCCTGCTATATACCACCCTGCCCATCTTCCCATTCTCCCTGGATAAAGTAGAACAAACTGCATTTATCCCTGAAAGAAACATCTTTCAGTGTATGTCAGCCACTTTTTTAAAGCTGATATACTCTTCATTTTTCTCTACTCTTTATCTTGTCTCTACTACAACAGAATGTCAGTTAATCGGGATGACTTTTGTTTGAATTTAGCAATTCCCTAAATGGAGTACCGTTATTAGCTGAGATTAGATCTACACAAATACCAAGGTATTTGAACTGTTCTGTCATTTACAGCTTCAATCCCCAGTGTCTTGCTAGGATATTCCAATTTCAGTTTGAAAGCACAAGTCATAATAAAACCCACTCCTACAATTTGTACATACATCCTCCCATTCTCACAAAGTACACCACTATTTTAGGATTTAATCCTCTATTACTAGTCCATAAATCTGCTAATTTAGCACTAAGCAATTCACACTGTTGTTTCCTTTGTTCACTGTTTTCTTTGTATTCATTTTTTCATTATTATTTTCAGAAATTACCTATTATCTATATACGCCTATACACTACCTTATGCTTCTCTTTGGAAGACCATCAAATGTAATCCTTATAACATGGAAGTTGGTTTCCTAGTACACCCCAAGTCAATCAACAGGCTCCAATGGTTTGTTGGTTCCACTAATCTTTTTCTGGAAGCTTTACAGCAAAACAAAAACTATCTTGAAAAAAATCCTTGGTGAACATGTCATGGGTTTAGTCAAATGCATCTTTGACTTTAAGTGTTAGAGACACAACAATAATACTCTCTCCCACAAATATTAAGAAAAATAAAATACTTTTTATGTGGTGCTACTTTTTAAAACTACAGCACAAAATTATCATGGGCAGTCAACATGGCCCATGCTTCTCTTCCTTAGTTAAACGGAGAGAAGATATAAAGATATACAATACTGTATACATATCATTTATGAATTATTTGGGTTTATTGAATCACATTTAAGGAATAATCTCATGATTTTGTAGTAAACAGCAAGCGACAGCTAGTGAGTTTGATTAAATAGTGTAGCTGAGGCATTTAATCAATCCCGATAGCCACTTATGGCAAGCACTATATACCACAAAGCAATAAAGATTAAGGTTATTAGACAAAAAAGTATACCACAAAAAGGAGAAGAGGAAAAATATCTCCCATTATCTCAGAAGATGGGTCCTGTTAATGTTCTTTGGATTCTCCAAAGCAATAATCAGTATGTATAGTACTTTATTGAGAAAGTCTGTCCTTTACATCAATGCACTTTGGATGCAGATAATGCAATGATGGGAATAATCTTCACAACAGCCAATTTAGCCATTTTGGATATAAAACGCTAGAGAGAAATCAGAGCTACCAGTGGAGAGCAGTGAGAAGATAGAAAGTTATCTCCTTTAAAAGAACTAACGAGATCCTTAGAGATCTTGTGGCCAGAAAAGCCATCCAGGCAGGTATTCCTGCCTCACTGTCCGACCGCTCAGTCAGGAATTGCATTCCCTAGGGGCCTCACTCTTCACTGCCTTCCAGCCCAGCAGATTTACATCTGATAGTACATGACTAGAAAGAAAGATTAAAATTCTGTCCACTGCATAGCTTTTTTACAACTCCTTCGCACACACCAAAAAACCCAAACCAACCCACAAAACCCCAGAGAAAATTATTTCTCTTCCCTGCTGAAGTCACTTCAAGAGAAACAACATGCACTAGATTTTAGAATTTTAATTCTATTGAGAGTGTATATGAGGTTTTTATCAAGTGTTTCATTACAGAAAAGATTTCCAGCTGCTTATGCAGACCAAAAGATGGAGTCTTACAAAATTGTGGGCACATAAAGGAAAATTAAAAAAAAATAAATATTTAAATTAAATAAACTTATAACAAAACCTCGATATTTTAGGCAGCTCTGACTTCCAAAATATTGATTCCCTTCACTTTTTATAGTCTGTATTTTGGAAGAAAACCTTCATTTGATGAAGGCACCATTTACACGAATATCTTTCCATAGCATTTTGGTCAACAGTGGGCAAAACTTCAGGGGCAGAATTATTATTGCTAAACCATTAAGAATACTAGTTGTATATTTTTGGGTCACACAGTCTCATTTAAGAAGTATATAGCCAAATGTTTTCTCAAAGAAACAGTCCGGGTCATATGTTAATTAAATCAGGTTTAAGAGATTGTCCTTAGATAATTATTCATTACAAGGATTCCCACCCTTGCTAAAGAATTAGTCCTGCCCCTTGTTAGGTTAACTGTCTGTTTACCTGCTTTGCTTCTTACATTTGCAGCCTCAGCATATGTCGTGCCTCCACAGAAATGTACTTGGCATTAATGAGGAATGCATCTAATCAATGTCTAGTTCATCTTCCCTGCCCCTTCGCATCCTCTCCCAAAGAACCTCTCTGCCAATGACAGCTTTCATGGAAAAGCATTCAAACAAAAAGCAAAGCAGTGGCAGCAACTGATTCACAGCTTTCTAACACCATCATTATCATAATTACATTGTTTAACCACAATTATCTTACCTGTTGTGCACACACAATAATTCATTTTTCCACTATGATTGTTCTTCACATGTATAATTTCGGCACTGTATGTGCAACAGGAATGTAATAAAATTAAGTCATGTATGAGTGAGTTTTACAAGGTACAGTTCCAAGAGCTGTTAATTTAAAGCCATTCACAGTGTATTTAAATTTCACAGTGTTATCAATGGTGTCACTGTAACACATTTGTATTGCTTTTCTATTACCTTTGAATTTTGCGTTCTCTTATAGAAGGCTGGACGGACTCTATTAACATACTAGAAGACACTGTCAAGTGCTTCACCCTTTCAGAGTGTGGTAGCTGCTGGATTCATCTCCTCCTTCCCACAATTCTCTGTTTGGGTAGTTCAGTGACCCCAATATACAATGCTAGTAATTGGGTCCTTGAATTTAATGTCAGAGAATTTGCATACACTTCCCTTCGATCCTCCCTCTCCCTGGAAAGCAGAAAACATGGAATAATTATTTAAGAGATGTTAAGAACTGGGACACAAGTAGGTATACATAGTTGTTGGTTTACTTGTTGTTGGATTTTTTTGTTTGGTTTTTTACTGAAGTACATCTGAAGTATAACTATTTTAAAAAAAAATAAATATATATAATCAGTGAATATCAACAGGAAGACTACAGCCCAGCAATTGTAACCTACTGAATCCCTTCCAGCCCCTGACATTCTGTGATTGTGATTTTCACTCAATGCACCTTAAAGTTAATTGACAAGATGTAGGACTATCATGATGAAGCTGATCTGCAGACTTGGGTCTTCATATTAGGTGGATTACATTTTCACTGCAATTCTTACCTTCAACGCTGTTGTGATTTACCAAAGAACAGTTAGTGTGCAAGTAAGACGTTCCTATTTGTACAGCTGGTGTTTAGGTTCAACCAGCTCCCAGTTTCTTTTACCTGATAAGCAGAACCACTGTTTTTTTCTGGGTTTGCTGGGATTTTTTTTTTTTAACCTGACTCAAAGCCAAATTTCTGTTTGCAGAAGTGGTCCTTCTTAGCACATTTTATTCAAAAGGCTTTCATGTCTGAAGTAGAATTACTAGTTAAGTAAAAGGATAATAATTCAAGAAGCAGGTTGGTCTCCTGGAACAGGGGAACTCCCAGCACTTCCAGTAAGAGAAATGGGTAGGAAATGCCATAGAAGCAGATTACTCAATGTACTAGAGATCTTCTAACCAACATAAAAATATAGCCTTACTGAGACAGAGGTTGATGCAAAAGCTCTGTTTTTACGATAAATGGTCTAAAATGGGCTATTGGATATTCTAGCATGGAGTACCACATTCTGAACAAGGTAATCTTCCTTCTCAAACAGAATAAAAATGTCAAGAACCTTACACTTCAGGGGGAAAAATGGCCACTGTAAAGCATTCAGAAAAGCTCTGTCATACTAGCCACCTTAAAAGAAAATTAATGGAGAATACACAAAAAAAATGGGAATAGACACAAATACAGCAACCAGATGAGTTTCATGGCGACATTATATGGGTTCAAGGTTCTTTAATGAAAAAGGAAAGTTTGGTAGGTGAGGATGTAATTATTGAAGAGAGCACAAGAAACTACAAACCTGAAAGTGACTGGATAGGGCTGCAGGAAATCAAAATCAGAATCAAAACAAATTGAGCTATTGCAAAGAACACACCAACACACATTTAGCGAGGCAACAAAGGGTCCTTTGAAAGAAGAGTGTTAGGCACTTATTTAAAAAAGCCTAAGTGAAAAAAATATCATTCATAGTAGAAGCTCATAATTATTTTAATAAGAAAATAATAGAATACAACAATAGCATCGTTAAGAAGAAAACATCTGTTTCAGATTTGACTGCATAGAGGACAGAAAGGGAATCGTGATGTCTGCCTGCTCTGGGTATGTGAAAAAGGATCATCCATGTTCTGAACGGGTGGGAACTCAGAAAACCCACAAAGCTTCAGATGTATCAGAAGTTACATAAGCAAATTTGCAATTAAGGCCCTAAAGGAAAAGATAGAAAATGAACAAGCAATATTTAAGCAAAAGAATTTCTGTACATCAGTTCTCTCTTAAATGTATTTCATCCAATTTCCTGGTGAGAATCAAGAATGATGATTGGGAGAAATGTAAGCATAAAATGAAGGTGAAAGACGTAATTTCCAGTCTCAAATCAATGCCGTTTGATGCGGCCTTAATCGTTAAACTGCAAGGGGAATCCAATTCTTACTTAATTTAATTAAAATATTGGAATCCTATTAGATTTGATTCTATAGAGGAAAAAACTCCATGTTCATCAGTTTACTGTGTATTGTCGAACTGTGCATTGACGAACCTGTCTAATATCAACCATTACTTTACCTTCCTACCTCCTTCACAGGAGAAAAGAGCACAGATCACCACTCCAAAGACTCCAAATCCTGGCAACCTGAGCAGAGATCAGAGCTAAAATATTTAAGTGCCTTCAAGTTCCTCCTCACTCTCCACTAAATCCATTTCTGAAAGAAGGTTTCAGTATTTGCATTCAGGGTGTTGCCTAAAGTACTTGAGTTCAGAATGTGCTGTACTGAAGAGATCACATCCACTTACAACATTTTTTAAATTTTACAAATTTTTCATATCTCTGTTACATGTTCACAATAGACTGTATAGACCAACCGGACTTAAAAAGATAAGCAGTAAAAACTTGATAGTTTTCTTAACAATTGAGAACAATTAATGACTTCCTAAGTTGGGGATTTAAGCATTTTATACTTTACATTTCCTTCTAGAAACTATATCAACTGACAAATTCCAGAAAACCCAATATGATCTCCTTATATCATCTTCCTACAAAGGTAGCATATTTTAAAGTGACAGAAATAAAGTCACTGCATCTAGAAAAGATTTTGAATCTTTGACAATTACTCACATAATATTGTAGAATTAGAGGAGGGAATTAGAAAGAAGAAATTAATTAGCACTATTCTATGAATTCACGATCTGTACATCACCCAGAATATCTGGCAAGCCTTTATGACTTATTTGAAGGGAATTCTAATAGCACGTTCATTTCAGTAAAAGAAATATAATGACACTGAGACAGAAAAATAATTATCCTCATAAAAAAACCCGTTGCTTTGATTCCATAGGGAAGCCAAAAAAGTCTGAGACATATTGAAATAATTCCTGGGAAAGTGACAGGTGTTTCAAAACTAAGCAACAAAAAACGTCAGTAGGAGACTATATAACTGCAGGGCAGGAATCTGCAAATGAAAGAAGATCAGCAGTAATTTATGCACACGACAATTAAAAAAAAAAAAGAAGAGTAGAACAGTAGTCTGAAACGTGAAACCTCTGCACAAGAACACCATAAGCTCTACCTTCTTGAAGCACAAAGCAAATCTAATGTGATCAAAGGACTTGTACAAAATAAAACCAACTACAACTACTCAGTATAGGAGAATTATAATACAAGTGACAAAGATATTAGCAAGAAGCAACTACAGACAAGTAACTATGGAACACCTCAGATTACTACGTCCTGTTGCTGTTGAAAAACGGGACTATTCGTCTTAGAATTTGTTCTACAAATCTTCATTTATCTGCAACATTCTTCACAGCATGGTGTTCATTACCGCTAATTAGCTGATCTTCATTTCCACAGGGACTACAAAAGCAGCAGAATCATTGCAAAGGTAGAAAATAATAGGTGCACAGTACTGGGTCTCCCTGCCAGTTCCCAGCCCTTTCCTCTAGTCATTCCTGAAAGGCACGTCCTGGCCGGATACTCCATTTGTCAGCAGCAGGCTGTTGTCTGCAAAACAGCAGCATTCTTTTCAGAAGGACACCCCTGGTAACCCTTTACCAGCCAGGTGGCACAGCCCTTATTCTCTGGCCTTGTCTGAACCAGGCAGAACCTCCAAGCACCCAGGATGCCTCAGCAGCCTGTAAAAACTATGATGGTACAAATCCACAGCTGGGAGAGTGGGGGCTAAGCTGATGAACCCACTGTGCCCCACCACCAGCAACTTAGAAATGCCAAACTCCACATGCCATCCTTGTCAGCATTGCGAAGTTCACATTTTTCAAAGGCTTTGCCACCCTTTGTCTATATAGAGAAGATAAAAAAAAAAAAAAGTCCTTTGCTTGCGAGTTTGGGGTTTTTTTGTCAGTTTTGGGGGGATTTTGTTGTGTTGTTTGTTTTGTTGTTTTGGGGTTTTTTTTCCTTGTTGGTTTTGGTTGGTTGGTTTTCAGAAAAAGGGTTTTGTTAGGCAAAATTCTGTACTGAATGTGAGATATGAATACATTTTGTAGCAGAATTCTGTTTTTCCCTTGTGAGTAGCTACCTAACATTCTCAAGAGCCATTTTCATGAAACGATTTACCCTACAGACACTTTGCCGATGCGTTATTGGTTCCCAAACTCTATCTGTTGAAATACATATTCTTGTCACTGAACACCAAGTTAAATCTTCAAGTAAAAAGAAAAGTTTCTTTTAATGAAAAAACAGGAAAAAAAATTACATCAAGGATTACTGATAATGATTCTACAAGAGATGCAAGCTTTTTATTTTATTTTCCCACAGCTGAATATCCCACAGGTTCAAACTTCTGACATGCCGCATACCCCCATGTCTCTTTGGAACCCATTGTAGAAAACTCCAGTGCAACATGTACAAAGGAGACAGATAATAAAGTCACAGATGGTGTGCCCCAACTGTGGGGTTTGTTTGTTTGGTTTAACAAATGATCTTGATCTTTCTAGAAATTGATTTATTTCCCAGTTTTCCTGTATTACCCTCTCTTTCTACATTTTTTTAAAACACCAGAATATCAGAGCAATTATGACTTTAGCAATTATTTCAAAAGTACTTTTAAAATTTTAATATCCAGCCAAGTATCTTCATAATGTGCTAAGTTTGCCTATAATTTATGAGTTATAAAACTAAAATACCCAAATCAATATCCAGAAAGTATCACATCTTTAAACCAAATTAACTTATGTAGGAGCAGTTAATCCTTGGTGTCAAGCCATGCTGCCTTTTTATTTTTCTCCCCTTAAGTAATTTAAAAGATAATTTCCCTGAGGATTTAAAAGCACTGAGATAGGCTATATGCAATACCATCAGCTCTGCCTGGGAAGAAGGACACACTTCACATGTCTTTAAAATAAATTGCCAGAGAATGTAATGTAGCCTTCCTGGGTACTTTCATCATAGCACTACCTATTTATTATCGAGAAAATGTCAAATTCAGATGTTAATTCAGGAAGCAAAACCTTATAGATTGAACCATGAAAATGATACTCGTAATGCACAGGGAAAGAGTAGAAAAACATTCTGAAGGGAACTAATGTGATGAATCTGAACTTGAGTATATCTGTAATTAAAATGGATAGTGCACATATAAGCATGTTTTACATATGCAGATTAAGACGTAATGCTGACACGCTAAGTGAGCAGCAAGAATGGATTCCCAGAGATGCACAAAATCCAGAAAGTACATTATCCTTTCAAATATGTGCAATGCAGAATTGTGGGAAGCAGACGATGCCGCGGGTTCAAATGCTGCCATGATGCAGGTGATGCCCAGCTCTGGCAGAGCAGATCTGAGTTTAGATGTCACTGCATCTTACTGCTACTCAGTCTGTCTGTGGACATGCATGATTCTGCTAATCCTCAACCTCTAGAATTTACTGCTGAAAGCAGGTTTATCAAATAATACAATTATGGCTGTTGAAGAAAATGGAAATATATTTTCAAACATTCATTTAAAAAAATGTATTTTTCTGCTTAATACTCTGAGTTCCCTGCAGCCTGCTGAGCAGCCACTCTCTTCAAACCACAAATCTTCTACATTTATAATAAAAGCTGCAGCTCCCAGACTTGAGCCAATATCAAGTGACTGATGTGGAATGTAAATCCTTGTGAGAACTTGGCTGAGTTTGTAGGCATACTGGACTAACTGGACTAGCAGCACCTGCATGCTCCATCTTACCAGACAACTAACTTAGACTAGAGAAAGAAAAGTGTCTGCTCCAGATGTGTGAAAGTGTTTTCCAGCAACCCAGCTTTCTTCACCATGAACACAGTTATAGAAAACAGTACTAGAAATCACAGATCTCATGGCTTACAGATCACAATGTGCTGATGCCCCTGAGATGGTTTTGCTCCAAAACTGGAAAAAAAACCCAAACCCAACAACTTAAACTCAATAAAACAGGTGAAAAAATTACACTAACCATATATGTTTACACCCAAGATAAATCTCAGAAACTTGTAATCTTCTCAATTTTATCGTGCTGGAGAAGGCAGTATTTTGACAGAATACTTAAGTATTTATGTATTTATAATGCTGCACTGATGGACAAAAAAAATCTCAAAAATCATCTTTCTGGACTTATAGTGGAAAAGACAAGCATTTATAAAGAGGAATTATCTTATTTTAAACTCAATGTGCTAAATAATTTAGCACAGTATGTTGTTTAGCAGAACTTTAAGTTCCCAAAGAAAAACACCAATGTCTAATCAAAGTTGCCCACCTGGAAAATTGTGGTACTTGTTCAATGTTATCAGAATAGGCTCATTTGCTGTAGTAGCATTGCACGAAAATAGTCATGTGTATAAAACATTATCCTGATTATAGGATTACTCCTGTTAGCAGCCATTCATTTTAAAGCATCACTGCCCTTCTTAAAGCAAGACAGAGTACTGTGCTATTTTGCAGTAATGGTAGTGAATGCCATACCCTAATCATGGAACTCCTTAGGATAATTACGGCTCAAATACATGGGTAGTTGAGGTAAATCTCAAGAAGACTTTAAGTTTGCAGCTGTTAACTGGCTCCTTAGTCCACTGTCCCTGCAGGTCACCATTGCATCTTTATAGATAAACAGGCTCCTTCACTGGGAGACCCACACTCTGCCTGCCTTTGCCCGCAAGGGCTGACTGCTGCTTAGAAGGATCTGTCTATCCACCAGTCAGTTATTTGCAAAACACCACAGCAAAATCTAATGGAGCAAAAAGTAATGGAGACGCTTACTGACTGGACAGAAAAGTATTAAGGCAGACTGTGATAAAGGGAAACAAAGGGTTTTAATAACTGCAAAATCCCTGTGGAGTCATTAGCCAGCCATAACCACCAAACAAGACAGTGCCCTCTGTCTGAACAAACAAGGAAACAATCACCAGAGTCTGACACTGTACAAATCAAAACACCTGCTTGTGCCTGCCCAGGAATGAAACCCACTCTTCCTCACTGCTAACAGCCCTGACAAGTCATCACCAACATGACTTATGCTCCTTCCCCAAGGAAGGGAGTAAGACAAGAGTCCTTAAAGGCATCAGTGCAGGTCCTATTCAGAGATGCTCATTTCTCTATTTAATGAGTATAAAATAACTGAAGGAACAAGGAATTAATTTAGGGAGCAAGCACTGTTTGACAATCAGACGAAGCTCTTGAAACCTGGTATCCTACATACTTAGCCAAACACAGTGAAAAAAGAATTAATATCATCTGTTTGCTGGGCAGAAGTAATGAGATAGGGCAGATTAAATACAGTTTCGTATTAGAAGGAACTCGTTTTATCAATAATATGAAAAGTAAACAGAAAATGAAAATTAATAACAGCACAGTTTGCTCTCCCATATGTTTCTCCATCTCACTCACTATTTTACATGGCACTATAAATGATATCAAACTGCTTGCTTACAAGTAATGAGCCATTAAGTAGAATCTTAGCAGATACCTAACAAGATGCACTTTTCTAACTGACTTCATTGTTGCAGTAATTAACGAGATCCCACTTCCTTCTTTATACAAATTGTGCCCAAATTGTTCCAAGCTTTGTATAAATATTTTCTCCATGAATGCTTCTGTGCATTGAGAACAAATTTGGAAAATGAAATTCATAGCCTGTTTTAGAAGAGGGAATGTGTGCATAAACATCCTTGCGAATCTCAAGGTGAAGTAAGTATTCAGCTTTTTTTCATGACACATTTTTGTCATTGTAACCATCAGTGATGTCTGAAACTGACATTCTTATTAATATGTTTTCAAAATAACTCTCAAGAAACCTGGCGAGAAGAGAATAAGTTGAACAGGCTGGTATCCAAAAAGCCTCACTGGTCAAATCTCTTGGAACTGCAAAATTTTGATGACAAAACAAAAGCGTGTCTATCCACATTTTCCAAGGTTCTGCTGTAACATAGACTGATTATAACTCTGATCCCTCGTGTGAGAAAGTCAATCTCAAGTCTGCAGCACGAAAACAAGGAGAGACCAGAATAAGCAAGAATCTCAAGAGACACAGAAACAGGTACAAAACTGAAGTACCAGGCATAAGAACAGAGCACAGCTAGAATTTCAGCAAAAACTACTGACCATGGTTGTACACTCCACAGTTAGTCACTGTAGATGGAGTCATGGCATACACATTGGGTCCTTGCGTTACTGAGAGCATTTGTTGTCTGCTCTCTTATCTAGGTAAAGAAATCTAAACCTGGGATGATGGTTATGGCAGAAGAGGACCAAGAGCAGTTGCTAACTAACTGGCTCTCCATGAGACAACTGCAGCCAGGCACTGGCATTTTAGGTAGTGCATACCTTGCCAGTCTACTGTGATGCAAACTCCCCTACTAGGGGCAAGCAATGAAAATTCCTCCAGTCAACGCAAAAATATTACACAAGGATAACATCTAATCAGCAATAGAAAATCAGAATCTACAAAAGAAAGGATCTCAGTTACAATATATTTACACCAGTTTTAGCTACAAAAGCCACTGTGATATGGTGCATCAGTTTGTAACTACAGATACCAGTATCAAGGATCAAAAAGACCTACTCTGCATTGCATGAATTGATAGAAATGCAGACCCTGTTTCAGGCTCTGAGAGAATTCATAATTTATGACAAGATGCAGCAGCTTGATACCAGACAAACAGGGTCAGGGGGTGGACAAATATGAATGTGCTTTTCTGAACTCATGGTTTTGATAATTAGTGCAGTTTAAATTACCCACCATAATGATGGGGGAGAAGGGAGATAGAAAAGTTTTCTCCAGGCTTTCCATTCTGGAGTTTACCAAGGTTTGCTGCTCTTTCTGTTTCGCATTTTAAACTGGATTTCTCTTTCCTTTCACATCCAATTGGGAGCATAATTTTTCATTGTCATTCCAAGATGTGGCAGCAATCAAGTGGAAATAGCAGCTAGTACCCACAGTAAATCATGACTGGGGAGTAATTAACTTGTCTGTAATTAACCATGGTATCTGACAAGAAACTATGGCATCTTATAACTACAGAGTAGAAAAATTCACATCTAGCATAATTATTGATGATCACTTCAAATAGAACTTATTAGTTAGGCATATACAGATTTCAACAAGAGAGATCATCCCATGTTCTGAATACCCTCACTCTAAATAAGATCGTTTCTTCACCCACTTCACTGTGGACTGTCTCTGCAGAAAGTCCTCTAAGTTCTCCAACTGTTGGATGATTGCCTTACTAAATATCCTTTTCACCCAAACATGCAGACTTCTCAAAATCATTATTAAAACTCATATTTCCTGTGATCTCTGATGTAACTTCTGAATTGCTCTGGTACACTGGTACAGTTCATAATTGTATAGACTTGTTTATACTATCATTTATACTTAGGCACAAGAAACAGCACCAATACTAATTTTAGAGAACTATGGGTCAGAAGGGATCACAGCACCTCATCTTACCCCAGCCTAGCTCATACTGTGGATACTTCCAGAGATAAGAACAAAGAGGTAGCAGGTACTATTGTGTCAGAATTTGCTCATTAATAGATCACCTTCGGCTGATCTCTACCACACATTAACATCAACCAATATACTTTCAAATGTTCTCTGCAAATTACAAAACTGAGTTTCAGTCATAATACTTCCCATAGTCTTTCCACCGATGCAAAACGAGAACAAGAACGAGGTTACCCGATTTAAATGACTCTACAAGCCTTCTATGCTTATTTTGCACTAACACAAGTAACTTTGCTTTATTTATGCAGGTCCCCCCGACCATCAAACCTATGCCAATGAAGCACAGGCAGAATAATGACACAGGTGGTTTCATATCTGTGGATGCTGACAGGACCTGTCAGCATAAATACAATGCACAGTAACTGTCAAAATGCAAATAGTGGAAAAAGTTCCTACGAACAACATATTACCATTGCTGACCTCCATAAGAACAACTGCTGTGCCATGAGCTTCTAACAGACTGAAATGCAGAGACTTAATTGGTTCTATATAAGCTGAGCTTAGGGCTGTAACAGGGGGAAAAAATGTTGTTTAGATGCTAATTAAACCTATAAAAATACAAGGAGGAGTGAATTGTGTCATTAAATGCCAACACAGATGTTTCTTGAGCTCCATGCTCAATTCAAAAAATAAAAGGGTTTGAGTATATGTTGGATTATTAGAAACAATTTCTCCTTTTCATAAGGAAAAAATTAAAACCTTACTGCCCTGATGTTCCAGGCCAGTGGGGCTTTGTGATGATTTCCTCTTCTGCTCGCACTGCAAACACCCAATAAAGTTGGTATCCATAATAGAAGCTGAAAGTAACTTCACAGGAAAACTTAATAAGGTGTATTGTTGGATCTAATTCCAGACTTGAATATAGATGCAGATTTCTACATTTAGTCACCTTGCAAATAGACACAGTACTGGTATCTGGAAAATACATTCTTCTCTGCTGCTTTGGGAATACTCTGACTTTTGCTCCTAGGGCACAGACATCATAATGCACCTCCTGTTCACAGGGAAGTTAATAATGTATTGAATGACTGATACAAGAAATGAATCATTGTTGTGTATTTCTGTGGTTTCAGATCTGTTTGTTCTGCAAAGCCCTTTGTTCTAATATTTATAAGGTGTCACAGGAAAATATGTTTTACAGGAAAGCATTTAAAAGATATCAGTCTTTTGTGAATAAACTGTCATTTCAGAAACTACTTTCAAATACAAATAATCGGGTCATTTTACACTCCCAGTAATTTAAGCTAATTACACAGTTTGTTTAAAATGAGACAAAAACAGAAGCAATTTTAAGTGTTTCTATTTCTCCTCCACTTTTTCTTTTGTCTCCCATGCAATGATATTTGGTAAAATACACCTGGAAACACCATTTAATGTGTTCATTTTCATTTGGGTAAGAGCTATGGCAAGGAATAAAATAGGAACATCAACTCTAAAATTATGACTGTTTCTCATTACATTGGAACAGGTAAAATTCCTGATCCCATAAGCTGCACAACTGAATCTTCCCCAGACCAAGGCAGACATTGCCTATCTCCAAGAGTGAAGGGGGGGCAAGGAGCTGCTCAGAATGATGCATAGCCCAATGTTGACAAGGACCTCCCAAGGAGTCCCAGCATCAGGCAGGTCGATCTGTGATACGGGTAACTTGCAGGATGGCTGAGCAGAAGTGCCGTCTAAAATTTACTGGGTTGTCACAGCTACAACTGTGGGTACGGCAGCTTCTAGTTCCCATTAATCCTGTTATAACATCAAAATCACACACAAACTGTTCACAGACTGCTTCTGGCTCCAAACACATCTAGAGTGCTGCACACCAGAACTCCAAGAAATACAAAGGAGTTTGCTTGCTTTATTCAATAGCAAAATCACAAACTTGAGGTCTCCTTTCCTTCACTTCTTGATTAGTCATTTACCTTGGACAAAATCGATGGCAATATTTCCAGAAAGTGAATTTTATCAAGTAAAAGCAACACTTCCTTCGTTCTCTTACGCTTCCTGTTCCTTCAAACACTAACAGCAGTCAGAGGAGATATGAGATCTCAAATTAATTTATGCAAAAAGAAGAAATAAGCAGAAGTGAGGACAGAACAGCCAGTCCAAAAGTGGCAGGAAAGGGGTAGCCTAGCGGGCTGTTTATCCTTACATGGAGTTATGCACCTTTACACTGAAATATTTCTTGTAAGATTTCATTTTTTTCTCAAATTTCAAGATATGATAAGACCCTGCCCAGGAACATGATTTCTTGACAGCAGACAAGAGACAGACTTGTAAATACTCATGAAAACCGGCCCCAAAGTGAGTCCAATAAACAATGACTAAAAGAGGGGGTTACCCTCAGGGAAAGCAAAGATTACATTATTTATGAGAAGATATTTACAGATTGTTACGTACTTGGTTCTCATTCCCATACTCTGGTACAAAAGGCTCCAATCAACACACAAACCACCAGAAAATTCCCCTAAAAAGGGTCTCTGGACTTATGCAGCTGTGGAGTAGGTAACACAGAGCTCTTCCAGGGCTCCTCTTCCCCAGGCCCACCTGCCTACAGCTGCTCTGAGGCACAGACAGGTGAGAAATAACATCAGTGTGAACAAATCCATAACAGATTAAACCTTTAGCTCTTGTTTCTAAGAAAATACCCTAAATAAGTGTTTTGAAGACCAGTGAAAGTCCTGGCTGCAGCTCCCACGGGCAGCACCGGGCGCTACGTACAGTTCATGGCTCCCTGTCCCTGACAGGCCACGTTTCACAGAAACGGGTTATCATTGTTATGGAGCCCAATCCTGCATGGACCTCATTGCTGGGAACTGAATATGAGGAAGCTTTTAAAAAAATCTGTCTGATTGGGTTTTGTTTGTTGTTGTTGTTATTTGCTGAGTTTTTCCGTATCAATATTCTTAAGGGAATATTTTCAAATTGTGGTTAAATGAATCTCCCTCTTTCTTCCTATGAAGCACCAATGACCATTTTGAGTGGCACAGAGCAGCACTGAACATCACCCTGCACCAAACACTTAGAAATCTTGAGTTCAATGGGCACCATGGAAGGGCTGGCAGCATAGATCCCAAGTGAGGCCAGTCCCACTTGATTTTTGTGTCACCGTACCTCTTAATTCCAGAAGCAAAGCAATCATGGTGAGCATTTAATCCTATATTACCTAGCAAAAGTCAACAGAAGTAAGGTTAGACCCTAAACAGTGTATCTTGCCACCACCAAATATCTGGCTACACTTACATCACAAATTGTTATTTTCCCTGGAAAAAACCATACCTTCCCATCTGTACTACAGCTCGTTCAACAGTAAATATTTATATATGGCAGTGCATTCTGGCAAGGAACTACACTAGCACTGTGATTAAAAAGATGGAATTTTCTGCATGTTGAGCAAACAGCTTAATGCTTTGATTCAGAAATATGCATCTAGTTAAATCCAGGCTTATGGGTCTTCCTTGTGCTGATGGATTTCAGTATGTGCTTAAGTGCTTTTCTGAAGCAGAGCTTAACAGATGGAAAACCTTTTGAAACAAGGAGACTGAAAATCAAAAAGCCCTGAAAGATGGCTATTTAAATCTTTACATAAACCTATTTGCTCAAATATTTACAGGATTCCGTTTCTGTCAATAACAAAAAAAATGTATTTTAATAACTGTAGAGATTAGGTTAAACAGGTAACTGAGAGCACCAAGGAAAGTTAATTTTATAAATTCAGTGTGCTTGCAAATCCCTTTTTTCCCCCCATTACCTGACCCTAGATGTTACTAGAAGGTAGTCTGAAACTGGAGCATGATATACTTCTCCACATGGCTCACTATGAAGAAATACCTGTTCATACCATAGCAAGTAGTTCAAGCTGATCTATTGGAAGAAGAGAGTACAAGAGGAAAAGCTGCCATTATTTAAAAAATGAGAAATATATTGCCAAAGAGTATGAAAAGACCAAATACTTAGCAAAGCATCTGTGACAACTTAATTTATCTGAGTGATACAGCAATTTAGAATAAAGCTGGAAAGCATGTGACATGTGGAATTAATGAAGTGTATGACAGTGAGGGAATCTGAGGTAAACACACAACTGCTAATGCATTTTGAAAGTTAGAAATACACAAAACAAATCTTTCATTAACCCAGGTAAACTGGTAAGGAGGTAAGCTCCTGTGGACAGATTTACAATAGTCATCTTTTCAGAAATAAAGCATCTTCATTTGGGTAAGCAAAACCCACATGCAGAATGGGAGCATAACCTGAGTGTGACCTACAAGGCTGAGGAAGAAAATGCATCAGATGTGTTATTACTGATATAGCTAATCACTCTGCTCAAGAAAGCATGGGTCTTGGAGGAAAACACAAGCACTGAAGGGTAGGAGAATGACAGATTTTGGCAGAGCTCAACAGGAAAGATTGCCACAGTAAACACTCACTGCAGACAAAAAACATTTCAGCAGGAATAAGGCTGGAAATATATTTTAATGATAATATCCCAGCTCTCTGTTCTCTTTAACACCCAAACATCTGCTGATGTCTACTATGTTATTTACATTTATCAGAGTCTTGGACTTGTTACGGGTCCTACCAGAATGGAACACTGGAAATGACTGTATTGCAGCTAATAATCTGCTCTTGTCTCCAGGGCTGGTAAGTACACACTTATATCCCATCAAAGCCAATGGCACTAATGACATGCTTGAAGTCCCACATATGCTAAATTGTTTTTCTGGTGTAATGTCAGAAAATTCATGACTTTTCAGGATTAATAAATAAATAAATGGAAGACAAAGCGGCTAAAGTGGAAGTGATAAGAAAAATAATCCTTACAAAGGATTGTGGCTGTGTTAATGAAGTCTATGACTAAGTCATTATGACTCCCATCAATACAGTACATGACCGAGTTTTAATCAAGGCCCACTCTAGCTGCTCACAGCAGCCCTATGCTCACTGCTAGACAAATTCTATCTATCTCACATCAAAAGAATTCAAAAAAACCAGACACAATATTTTCTTCATTTAAAGAGTTTTCTCATTTTCATGTACTGGCAGAAGGAAATACTGCTAATTCTAGAAAAACTAACTCTTGTACTAATGGTATCCACAGCTTACATCCATTCATTTCAAAATTAATGGTGGCATTCATGTGGTTTTTCATAGGACTAATATTGACCTCGGGAAAATTTATCCCAAGAGGATGCAAGATTTTATCTATATATTTCATTTGGTATTTTCAGGTTTGGAAGACTTGTACAATGACTAAATGATTAATATGTTTATTCAGCAAAGTCCTGCATTTATTATCAGTTTATTATCACCTAGAAAGAAAGAAAATAAGACCAAATTTGTAGAAGTGAGCACCTGTATTTCAGTGTGAAGCTGCTGGGGACTGTAAGCATTCTCAACCTTTACAAAATGAAGCCCTTGATGTTTAAACACTGACATTCTCTTTGTGATGTCAACTGGGTATCTTTGCCTTTTGTGAAGACTAAGGTTCACAAACAGAATGCAAAGATGGTATTTATCACAATGAGTGGGAGACAAGAAAAAGGGGACAGCAAGGAAAAAAGGCAACACAATGAAATGAAGTGAAAGAATATACATGTGCTGCATTAATAAGACTTTAGAAAAACTAAGAGCCATCATAAAAAGACTAGGCAATGGGCACAGTAAAACCAGTGAATAGGATTAGATAAAAAGCTTAAGAAGATAATAAAAATAGTTTATTCAAGAAGTGAAAGAGAATGAGAAAGGGGACAAAGGAAAAAGCAATTCATATTTTTAGGAAAATGGACAATGGGAAAACTATTCTGAATTCAGCTATACGTAATTACATCTTGTTACCTTCTATACAATAGAAAAATATTTCAGATCATTGTATATGAATTTACAGAAATACTAACACTTCAGAAGTTTGGAGATTTAAATATTTGAAAATATTACTATACGGAAACCATACCAACTTTGTTTCCAATACATAAAAATAGAAAAGATCCTATCCAACTTCAGCTGAAACCAAAGCCATTCATTTAAAGTGGGTCACATAAGGCTAGAAAAGAAGTGATCCCTCAGCTTAAATTCAGATAGATATGCACCAGAGGGTGCAAAATCAGATCTGAGGATATTTCTTGCATAGAAAAACATTCTGTATGCTGCTGGGTTTTTTAACAAACAAAAGATCCACACTATTTCTACAGTCATCATGCAATTCCTTAGCATGGAAACACAGAAAATACACATTAAAAAAGTTACACAAGAGTCACTTAATTCTGAAGTGATGTAGCAACACGTCCCTTCTAGACAAAATGACACAAGCTCCTGCAAGGTAGTGAAACATTCTTGTACCTTACATTCTTATGGCAAGAAACTACAATACAAGCAAAAGTGTATTGTGGTAGACAGCAAACAACTGTGTGTCCTTCTCAACAAGAAGGGTAAGGCTGAAATCTGCCACCCAGGATGTTATAACCATGACAGTGCCTGAGATGGCAGATGCCACGTTAGTATTATGGCATACATTCAGTATGTCAGCTCAACCCAAGGCAATACAAGATACTTTAACTCTGAACTCATGGAAGAGCCATAGTTGAGGCCTTCCCATTGAACAGACACATGTCTTGGTTATTCTGCATATTACTTCACAAGTCAGAATGTAAAGAAATGAGAAAACCAAAGTTCCTCACCTACTTGTTCAAAATTTCAGGTTCTTTTAGCATAATACTATTTTGGTGCACCATACACCATGTTCCAAAAGCGATGAACAAGGAACACTAGGGTAGGCGAGCTGAGCAAAACAGGTAACAAAAAATGTCCCTACCCCAGAGAGCTTGTAATCAGAGGAAGTAAGCTGTTTCAATATAGTGAAGCAGATTACAAAGAGGGAAAGCACACAGCATGGGATGGTCTTTGCAACCAGCATGCTCTGTGCAGCGAGTGAGTTTTCAGAATTACTCTGAAAGGTGAGAGGAAGGAAGTTTGACATAACAGACCAAATCCAGCAAGTTCTCTGCATGCAACACTGTCTCATACAGAGAACCCATGGGCCAGACTTCATTGATTGGAAACCTCTCACAGGGAAGGATTTAAAAAATGAATTATGCAGTCTCCCTAAAAGAAAAAACACTTAATAGAGAATCAGTGTTTAAACAGCAACTTAAGACTTCATACTTATTTTTGAATACCTATTCAAGAACTATTTCCAGTACTAATAAGACCTTAGAGTCATGTTTCAGAAGAAGAAACCATTCTTACTGTGACATGTTGTGTAACTTTATACTCCAATATGAAACAGTCAGTCCTTCATGCCAATATTCTGTAGATAATCACCACAGAGATCATCATTTAACAAATGAAAAATTATCTTAATCTAGCACCAAGAGTTTAATTTCAGGAAAAAAAGGGGCTTAAAGAGACAATATAATTAATGTATTATTTCAAATGTGACTGGCAATTCTTACTCAGCTCATTCATTCGGTAGTTACATTCAGGTCAAACAGCGAGGGCCCTTCTCACGGAAACTACATTTGGTCACAGGTAGGAATGGCCAAACACCACTGCCTCTTCATTTTGGGTAGAACTAAGAGTTTGAATACACAGTTGAAATACTAGGTATGTGAGATGTAACTGTGCTTAGGTAAGACACATCCACCTCAGTTATTTTAAAGTAATTTGCATTTTCTGCAGTGATCTGCAAGCTTCTCTTCAGTGGAAATGGCTGTGGGGAGGTATCAGTGTAACTACATAGGAAAAAAAAAATCCTGAACTAACATGCTCAAAATCAGTCTTTGGTGAAGAAGTATGAAGTGATTAATAATTCAGTCTGCATCTAGCAAACCTGCTTGAAATGTACTGCTACTGTCAATATCTGTAACAGGTTAGCAAATAAATCATCATGTCTCTACCTTTGTTATGCATAAAAAAGTAAAGAAAGTAAGGACACCATGGATGTTTCATACAGAAACTTTTTGAGAGGTATTAGTAATCACAAGGCATTCTGACATGGTACATAAGTGTCACACAAGCAACTGGGCATAGGCAAGGAAAATGAAGTATCAGACCATATAAGGAAGAAATACAGGAATATTCCCAAATGCTTGGCATCAGCTGACCTTCTTCCTCCAAAATCAATAGTGATGTTTCCATTTTCTAAAAGAAAAGAGCTAAAAAAAAGTTTATCACATCCAAAAAGGCTGCCTAAGAGCTCAACTGAAAATGAAGCACAAAACTGTCAGCAGACAAAATTCTCTTCACCAGCCACCACAAAATTACTCTAAGCAGTAACTAGGATAACTTTTTCAGACAAGCAGAATTCATACTGAAATATTGAGGCCCCAGGGAATACTTCATATGGATCATGAACTCATAGTATTATTAATGATTGCATTCATAAACAGCAAAAGGGAATAGTATATAGGAGAGAGACTACATAGTTCTTCGTAAAAGCAGACCTTCTTTGCTTTAGGAACTTAAAAACTCAGAGAAGTCCACATGAATTTTGCTCCCAGGAGGGAAACAGAAAGGGATCTCTGTTATGGACACTCTTGGGATGCTGCTGCCAGCACATTGTCATTCAGATGGGTACGACGACTTAAAACTCTAAAGTTTGGGCTTGCCAGATCTTAACATAGCACTTCCACATTCAGTTTGCAAAGTCACAATCAATATCAACTGAAAATATGACCAAGGGTATCTTCTAACTGGCAGGAGAAGAATCCACAAAAGAAACTACATTAAGAAACTATTTCTCCCTACGTTATCTTTCTTCATTCCAGCATCTCATACAAGCTATTTTTAGGGGGAAATCATTCCTTAAAACATTTGATTTGGAGGAACTTGTTTAGATTTCTGTTTGTTTATAAAGGCAACTTTTGATTTGAGAAAAGTGCACTACTATCCTTAGGAGTAGCAATTGCCAAGTTTCTGACCACAGGGTCTAGTAGAAAAAAAAAGAAAAAAAAAAAGAAAAAAAAAAAAAGGAAGAAGAAGAAGAAAATTCCTTAGTGTTTCAATAATGTTACATTCATTAAAAAAGAAAAAGGCTGGGGGCAGGGAGAGGGAAGAAGTAGTATTTTGGAGAAAGAGTTTGACTTCTGAATATCAGATAAAAAGACCTTTCTAAATTCTTTTCTGGATGGAATGAGGGCGCTTAACAATGTTCTGACTAAAGAATGCCTGAAATAACTTCTCAGTGAAATGAATGTCTGTGAGGCCTCTGTTAAGATAGTATGAAAGAAATTGATAGTGAAGATTGACTGACTATAGCTCAATTGGATAGTGTTGTGAAAGACACCTCAAAAATAGCTTCTATGAAGCTGTCTATCCTTACTCTAGAAATTTTAAAGCATTGTGTCCAACATGACCATATACAACAAAAACACAAAGATGATTTAGTTTTGTGCCTTAAGACCCCATGCCTGTTACAGTGAGTAGCAGGAGAAAAGACTTTTCCCCTAAGTTTGTTATTGATCTGACATGTGGCTTTGATGAAGTCTTTCTTTATGTCTCTGCTTACAAGTTCATTGCTTTATATTCAAGTTGTAAGCTCGTTGTAATTTGGGTTGCTCCCCATGACGCGTTCATACAGTATGGGGGTCCTGATATTAATTCACAAGTTGTACTACTGGCATATACACCATTTAGTTTTATATTATAGCACTATACAAGTTTAAATGGCAAGGTAAGTTGTAAAGCACTGGAGAATCAGCCCCAGTGTACAAATAAGCAGTTTTCTGCTATCTTTCACCTTTGTGTTAATTTATAAAGCACACAACAGTAATTTGGGTTTTGCTGCTATTAATCCCACTTATTATCAAGAGGATTTTAGTAGTGTTTATTCAGAATTTATGATGAAAATTTACAGGACAGTACTGTCAGGGGAAAGAGAAAATTTAGGACTAATTGTAGGCAATTGTTAAATTGTATCATCAGCAAAAGCTGGTGAGTAACTGATTCCCAATACACGTCTCAGCATTTTTTCCTTTAAAGGTAAAAGAGAAGAAAAACTGCCATCTCATCATGCTTACATGAAAAACTGGATTAAAACAGAAGGGCCTGGTTTAAGTCTGTTGAAGACTTCAGAGCCTTAAAAGAATGGCAGTGATTTGTCAGATTTTCCAAGATAATGCTGAGTGAAACTGAGAAAGCTCACAGTAGTACCGACTACACACTGAAAAGGTGAATACTTAGAGGGCAAACACTTTATTTATGGTAAATTAGATACTAAGTTAAAATTTCATTGAAACTCTGAAGATTTATCCATTTGATTATCTTGCTCAAGCTACAGCCACACAGATAATTGAATTAGCAACCTGAACTTTGTTCACTAGTCCACCAGAAGTAAAGTAAGTTAGCTAAACAAATTCAACAAGGAGAGCAAAGTAAATGGATTGTTTATTTCCTTCAACACATTTAACAAAATAAAAAGTGTTTGGGAGGCGTTGTAATGGTCACAAGAACAAACTCCAACATATGCAAGCAGGTACTAACAGAAGTAGACAGCCCATCACAGTGAAGAGGCAGGCTGCTGAAAGCAACTAGGCTGTGACTCTCTCACTACGTAATGCTCCAGGAAAAGAATAGTTTGTGAGATAAATATTGCAGGGGGTCAGGATTGAATTTGTCAAGTGAGGGTGAATTATGAGCAATCTCCTCTTCCTTTCACTGTTACATCCAGCTGCAACCTGGCCTCAGACGATCTTGCTTTCCCTATAAAAATGTGCAGGGAATGCAGGAGATAGGTGAGATTAGAGGTAATATGCTATACATCCTATTCACTCAGCTGATACTGCTGAAGTCAGTGGGAGTATTTGCATACAGCTGGTAAATTATATTAAAGTCTTTCTTGATGCCATTAGTCTGACATGAATATAAAATCTCAGTTTATTAATATTATAGAATTACAACCTGAGAGACTTGAAAAATAATCAAGACAACATTATTTGCCTTGATGTCAGCATACCTAAAAGCTGTTCTGCAGTCCTTTCTCCATCATGGCACCTAGCAATGGCCTGCCTAAACCCTACTCAACAGTCTTTGTAAGGCTTCAGCAGCATTTGAAACACATTTAGCAGAGAAATGAAGAAACACAAGAGCATTAGAAACAAGGAAGGTGGAGGAGGAGGACTCAGAGCCTCTCACCTTTTGTTTTTGTAGTTTCCTGAGTCTTTTATCTAATACTTCATAGAATTTTTTAATTCTTCTCATTTCTTAATATCTTGCCTTTCTCTGTTTAGGGAAGGGGATTTTTATCTACAACATACTTCAGTATCTTGTGGTATGGTGCATGCACAAGAATACACAAACCAGCCTTCAAAACATTAAAAAAATCCAAACAAGGACAGCAGAAAAGAGAAGAACCTGGAAGCTCTGGATTAACATGTCAGTTGAAATCACTACTGTAATGAAATCATTAAGAGTTTGGTTATCGGTTACCATTAGGTCAACCTCTTGTCATTTACCATATGTAATATGGTAAATAAATAAACACATAGCCAGCACCCTAACAGCGAAACCCAAAGCAAAAACAAATGCAGGAAAGGAAAAAAGGGAGAGATTTGCACACCTATGGTTTTCCAAATTATTTCAGTACCACGTGAAAAAACATCTTTTGAGAGCTTCGTTCACAGATTACTTATCTCTAGAAAAGTTTTTCCAGACTTAACATCAGTGAAGATCAGAACAATCACTCGTAAAACAAACCACACATTTTTAGAAAGTAGTACAAATCAGTCTTGTGGATAAAAACAACGTTTAAAACAATTTCCCAGTTTTTCCACATTTTTACAACAGACTATACCCCTCATCTTGGCCGGCATTCATTTTAGTAATTCCGTAACACATCCATTTTCTAAGAAGGACAAAACAGTCCCCTTACAGTGGAAAAGAATAAACTGAATTGTGTTCCATTTATTTCTGTACAGTCTTTCTCGTACAAAGAATCTGAAAGTGTCAGGGATATAATAATGACACCATTTATCCAATTCTTTCAAGTGTTATGTTCAGCTTCAGAACTCTTAAAAGCCTTAAGTTGTAATAGGACAAATTACATTCCTTACAAAAATGCCATACGGAGAAGTTACATCTGCCTTCCTGTTGGTTTATTTTTTGATTTGTTATACCACTTTTCCATAGAACAATGCTTCCAACTTTCAGAGGTGCTGAGCACCTTTACTACAATGGAATTCTTAAAGTCACCTTTAAGACAAAACAGACTAAGAATTATACACATTATACGAGGTGAACGGTTATGAGATAGCTTATTAAATATGAATCAACAGCACAAGGGTGTCAGGTCCAAGAAAAGTATGGAGGACCTAGTGTTAAGACTGGTCCTGCTGTGCTCTGTTCTGCTGTTGCTGTACAATTCCTGCAATCTGGAATATTCCTCTGAAGTCAGTTGTTAAAAAAATCTTAAGAGAAAAATAAAAAATCTGTCCTAAAGACACTGATCCACATGCACAGCAATATAGTTCTAGAATGTCTTCGTAGAAAAAAACAAACCTAACAGTACTAATTTAGCCTTTTTTTTTTTTTTCCTTCAGTTGGGCTAAACTAAGATTTGGAGAAAGAATTGTCATCGATCAAAAGGATTGATGTACAGGTCTTCCTTGTGGCTGTTGAATCACTGTGGATAACTGCAAAGTAATAAAGTCCATGAATCTACTGAAATCTCTAACCTTCTGTTTCTGATCCACAAATACAATGGCAGGCCATGGCCTCAGGAGCAACAGATAACAGCACAGCTAAAAAAATTCCACAGTAAGACATTAAGAGCTCCTGTTCTTCAGCCCTAAAACCAACCAGGGAAATGCCACCACCTTCATTCAGCATATCAGAATCAGAACAACTTTTCTTTAAATATCTAACAAAAAGACAAAGTATCTTATGGAAATGCACCTAAATCTTGTATTCACACAGCAGCATCCTGGGGGAACAACCACCGCCTCCCACAATACTTTCTCCTCTCCTCAGCTATAATGAAAAACCTCTCATAATTTCTGTTATAGGAAGTACAAAGAGACTAAGTGAAGTTGCAAGAATATTTGTATTTAAGTGACTGTGACAGCATAATCCTATAAAATTGATAAAAGGAGGACTGTGGTAAGAAAAAGCTATTTAGAAGAATCGTTGTTGACACCAAGTCCACTCTATATAAAATGATGCATTTGTGACCTCTTAGAAGAATTAAAAGTGATTGAAAAATGATGAATATGCTAACAGGTGCATACAGAAAATACCATTTCTGATGCATGTTTCATACAATACTAGCATGTGCAGGGGACAGTTAGGTGCCAAGTGATGAAAACAAAGCCTTACAAGTTAGATTCTGTGTGAGAAAGGGGAGGGTAAAGTGTATTTATCACTTTTCATCTACATTGCATCCTATACCAGACTGAGAACAAAACAAGAGCATGAAGGGCAGAAGAATGCTATGGTGAACAAAAGGAGATCATAAATTTAAGGAGAGAAACTGTATCAGTCAGTTCTAGACTAAAAGACAGCATGTCACCAGGCTTCTAAATAAGCCAAGAATACCCAAAAAAAAAGGTCTTCAACATTTAGTTTATTCACTCTAATTTAAAAAAAAAAAATTGTTGTTTTTTCTGAGTTTCTCCAGAAAAGTTACTGGACTAATAGAAAGACCTACATTTCAGAGAAAAATAAAGCAAATAAACCAGTAATGAAAAGAACTGTAGACATCCAACACATTGGACTAATTTGCAAATTTTCAGGACTGTATCTTTTCCTTTTTGTTTTGAGGGAGTTAGCTTACAGCATGGTACTTTTACTGCAAGCATACCGGGAGAAAGCTCTCCACACTTGGCACTAACAAGGCTTAGGTGGTTGGCAGCATTTGTGATACCTTTTGCTTTGGGTAATATCCCTGGTTGTAATCCAATTGACTGGATGGGTTTTCTTAAAGAAAATAAAACCCAACTCCCACCAGTCTTTTATTAGTATGTGGCAGAGTCTTGGATTTTGACAGAGTTGGTCTTTAAGTAAAAAACCCATGCCTTTTAGACATAAGTTGTCAAAGTTCAGAGGGGTTTAAAATTTATTTCACGGATTGCGTTCTTTAATGTGATCTTAGCCTACCAGCATTCTCTTGGATCTCAGCACAAAGATGCAGCTCAGAAAACTCTATGGGGAGTACCATGCTCTTCTATTTGCTGTTGTAAAATACCTGAAATTCTCAGAGCATCGAGATGGCTGAGAAGAAAAAAATTATACTGAATTATCTTTTCTCCTGCTCTCTGCACTAAAATAACACAGAAGAAACTGCGCAGATGTGTGAATGGTGAGACTAGAAGTTCTTCCAGTTTATTCACTGAATGGCCAGGGTAAGGTAATTTTATAATCTGGAGTTAACAAGATTTTCCACTCATATCACAGGCAAAAAATACACCATACTTCCTTATTTTAGAAATGAAGCAACAGAGACCTAGACATTTCTAGACATTATCTGGAAGTTCAGCATTGGAATCCCTCTTCTATCCACAATATTCATCAGAACGAGCACACCAGGTCCTCATTCACAAATATGAATAAATTCATGCTGCTCCTACATGCTCACTTTGACAGACAGCACTAAATCCACAGGTGAAAGTTCAGGGTGAAAGAGTACAACGATTCTGTGCTGCAAGATGAATGGTAGGTGCAAATCCAAGCACTCAACCTGGAGTTCCAAGTATTCATAAACAGCTACAAACTGCAAACAACTTTTCAGAACACGTACTCTTGCCTACAGACATATCAAAGGCTGAGTTTATATTAATAAGAAGGGTAAAACGTTTGACTGGAAGACTACACCAGATTATTTTCTGCCTCAGAAACATAAGCTTGCCAATGCGTTAAGACTTTAAATTGCAAGAAGGTTAGGGAGGTTTTTCAGTTGTTAATTTAAGTTTATTGCAAAGCACCATCCGTTACCTCAAGTGGAAACTCAGATATGCAGTATACCACAACACACATTTATAAAAATAATCACTGTGAAACACCAGTTGTCCTTTCCTCCTTTCTCTGGTTAGCATGTGCACACTATAGATAACCCAAATTTGTGGTCAATTATTTTATCCTTTGTGAGATCAATGTCTCGCAAATGTGAAATGAAAGAAGTGGGAAAAGATCCTGTGCAGCTGGCATATTTTCTGGAGCACTATCACACCCTGAAAACACAAGGGAGATGGTAGACACTTCCTAGGGCTGCTACCAGCTCAGCTAGGCCACCCATGGCTGCTACGGGATGCAGGACACAGAGTTAGACGTCCCTTTTGAGCAATGTCCCAGATTTCAGGTCTTCTGAACAGCGACATAAAGACCATGTGGCCAAACCACTGTCTTGAAATAGAGATCTCAAAAGCAAAACACAGACTATGAAGATAGGGGTTTTTTTCTCAAGGGTCATGTGCCAAGATACCCTTGGTGATAACTCAAGACTCTAAGGGACAACAGTTCTAATAAGTAACACATCTATCATGATGGCAGCTAGAGAGCACAGAGCTGGGTGCAGAACAGAAATCCCAGCTGAACACCAAAACGTCAGATGGTTGAACAGACTCATAGGCTGAGAATTCTTAAACAAGGATTGAAAGACATAGTGTTATCTACTCTCGGAAGAGAAAGACAAAATGTTTTCTTTTTCCATCAAGTATTCAGACATTTGTGTTCCGTAACAAGTCACCTTAATAGATTTAATTATGGTTTCCTCTACCATGGACACTAATATCTGCTGCTGAAAGCAAAGATTTTTTTCTGGGGAGTGAATTGTGCTGATAGCAATGTTCAGTGGGATTTGCTGGAATATCCCAGACATCTTTAATATTAATACTGTGTAGTCAAGGTCCTTTATTTTTTTTAAAGCACACAATATTGTACATGTAGAAGGACAAGCAGTAAGTTCAGCCACGATTGCTTTGCTACTTACAGTCTCATTATCTGTTACATGGAAATCAGAGAATGTTCTTAGTTTTAAAACACAGGCTGAATTATTATTTTGTTTTACTTATCTTTGTGCACGTCAAATTTACATAATAATACTAATTTATCCTGTACCGTTTGTCATTTCTAATTAAACTGTGGCCTGCCATGAGATGGCAGCATGCTCATAGCTAGCTCCACAGGAAAGGTGAACATGGCACAGAAAAAAGTGCATCTGGCAGTCTACACTCAGATAAAGAGAAGACTGTATGTCTAATATGCAAGTGAAAGACAAATCCACTTTACATCAGAATAGTTTAAAATGTAAGGTACTAATAACATGGTGATATATTATTTACAGGACAGCTTTGCTTCTTTGACCAGTAAGACACTTCAATCAATATTGTTATTGCAGAGCTTAATCCAAATGTCATATGAGCCTCCTGAGGCCTAGAAACAGCTGGTAGGAAATAACTGAGTTCATAAAGTGAAGGGAAGGTGTGTGAATGCAAATCTTCAGACTTTGTTTATATCTGTTATGAAGGGTCTGATAGAATTTCTCATATTTCTCATAATTTCATAAAGAAAAATTATCATAAACTAACAATGCCAAGACAAACTTGCGTGAAAGAGCTTTCACTGTGCAAATTACTGTAAAAAAGGAACATTAGAATTAGCCCAATTTGCTGAGAAAATATAGAGAAAATGGCAGCAGAAAGGATATCAGTGAGGTGATGATGACATCTTTGAGTTCACAAGGGTCGTTACCAAATAGTCAGAGGTACCAGAGAAAAGAGAAGGTTCAACCAGAGATCTGAGGAACAGTGATCAAGTAATTGGGCACTTCCCAAAGCTAGAAAGTAGAGGGAATAAGATTCCTGTATGTGGGACTTGGGGGCAAAGCTATACCTCATTTTATTTGCTGTACAAGCATGTACTGTCTTGGAATTGCATGCTCTGAAGTGACAGCTTGGGAAAGATACAGGTACACAGCATTAATAACCACTGAAAACATGGGGATGCTAAAGAATTTTTGCAGTGATAGCACATTGCTCTTTTTCTTTATTATTATAGTGAGAGAACCTCATCCAGAAAGTTGTTGAAATAGCCACAAGAGATATTTCATTATTCTCAGTCTCTGAAACTAAACCAGAAAGGGTATGTACTTTTTGCCTGCATTCTTTGTAGAGAGTTTAATTTTACATGTTACTTGGCAGCATCTGGAAGCAGCTTCTTTGAATTTCCTCCTGTTGGTTTATAAAGAGCTATCCAAAAATTGCCTTTTGACTACACCCCCAAAGAGCTGATGCAGCTGCTGTGTTGAAACCCCAAGCTCTTCTTTACTGAAGAGCACATCTCCTCTTGGCTTCCTAGTAATGTTGAGAGATAAGATTCTGCCTTGTTCTAACCACAGAAAGTACGAGCACCACATCACCTCATCCATCCTTGTTTGGCAAGCTTTATTCTTTCCTTATGCACATATATAAACATATCTACCCTTTGGAGTAGCACTACTCTGAACCACTCAAGGATGGAGAAAGAACTTGAAAGATGAGAGATACAGACATGTGTCTTTCAAAGCATGATGCAAATAGATGTGTGTGTGTATTCATATACATATAGTATATATTTTTTTTAATCTCAGAAGTCCCTGCTTGCTAAATTTGGAAAACTGTCTTTGAAAAATGGATATTAAAGCATTAACTTTCTGGGTGAGCAAAGAAAACATAGGTTCACAGTTTCATGCTATGGCGAAGTGCAAAGCTCAACAATCGATAAGAAGCATTAAAGTGTAATTATGGTGCTTTATGTTACAATCTGATAATTGTCTTCGTAATTTTCCCGAAGTAATTTAAACATGCCTTTTAGATATTCGAGCCGTGAAACTCCAGATATCATCATGCAAGATAATAGCCTTGAATCGATGACCAAACAAGTAAAAAAATCCCCCTCAAAACCCACAGGCCTCTTTTCTCAGTGTTTCTGTGAGTGTGACATAGCCAGCCAATAACTTACAGTGCCACTCTATAGCTACAAACTATTTAATACAACTTAATTTTTCCTGGCAGAAACTTTATATTTAAATAAGTGATAACATTTTTAAGCCAAAAAGATCTGCTGGTCTAAACTCCTCCAGCATACAGACTATCTCAGTCATTTTTCACACCAATAATCTGGGTTTCATTGAAGGAAAACAGGCATATGTGATTGATTTTTCTTCCCTATGATAGCATGAGATTTTTATTCACTGGAGAACATCACACATGCAATTTTACTGTTGCACTAGAGAAAATCTGATTTAGTTTAGCAGAATCAATATTTCCTGAAAAAAAACCAACAACCCACAACAGATACACAGCAGTCTATGTGCATGAATGTTTACCAAGAATGACACAGCTCAGGAGAAGGACAGACAGACATGCTTGTTGCTGTCCATATACTGTGATCTGTATATAAAGCACCAGACACTTTGCTTGTGCCATGTCACTGTGCTACTGAAGCTTCACCAAGACAAAATCCATCATGACATAACATCATAATTAAATCAGATTGCTGATGCACAATGATATGCTATATTATTATATTGTCATGCCACTTGCTCTTTTTGAGATAAACTCAAGGTAATTTGAAACATCTCTTTATCAACTTCTGCGGTAAGGACGTAATCTCTCTTTTCTAAACATCCATAAAATAACAATTGTCAAGCAACAAAGAAACAAGTAAACTCTACATGTTTGAAAATGGTACCTAATTAAATTTTGGGAGAGAGGTGGAGCTAAGAATGGGAAAAGCTATAAAAGTTTAAATTCACCGAGCTTAACGTTGGGATCTTGTCTTAAAATGATCACACAGCTTCATATCTCTCCATAGCAGTCTACTAGATTTTGTCCTGTATCAGTTCTTCTTTGCTTCCTGAACACTACAAACTTTTCAGGTAAAAAGCGTCTCAGGAGTCCTGCAGTACCTCCTCTTCATCATAATTCTGTGCCCAACTAAGAGCATGGCTTTTGACTCTATGTTGACATTCTTACTGAGAATCTGCTCACAATGTTCTAGTTTTACGTCCTCTTGTTTTTACTGAAGAGAATAAACTCTACCATTTGAGTTCAGCTAAATGATCATTTCAGAAGATCTTCTGTTACAACTTCTAGAGAAAAGCTGTAACAGCTATTATTTTTTGTTCTTACTCATGTAAGTGTCCTTCAGCCAGCCAGGTAAGGGGATTACTCACATGATTAACAGATTTGAATCCAAAATATTTTGAAAAGACATACTGAAATAAGACAACCTGTGTAATAGACTGCAGAATGAGACAGTCTGTAGCCAAATGGGTTAGAATACTGACAAAGGAATTAAAAAAGAAGCAATATAATCCTCACAGTTCATACCAACCATTTAAGAAGCTGTTTTCATGGTAACACCATCTAACTCCGTGTATTTCTTCCATGCCTAGACCACTGAAAAACCAGTTCAGCTCTTTTCCGTGCCTGATGGCCCTCAGATTTTATTACTGAAAACTGGGGCATAAAGCGCTGCTGATGGCCTAACATTTGATCATTGGTGTTCATATGATGTTGCAAATATAACTCCATACACAAAACGCTTAACACATTGCTCCTTTATACTGCGGCTGTCTGGCAGAACAGACTAAGCAGACAAGTCTGTTTTGTTTAACCTTCTGCCATCTTTCTCATCAGATAAGGCGACACATCAAAAGGCTTTTCTCAATAAAACTTCAATCAGTAGTAGCTAGTATTAATGTTAGGAAAAGGGGGGTGGGGGAGAAAGAGGAATAAGAGATGAGAATTTGAGTGTGATCTTTCTCCTACAGGAGGAAGTCAGGGAAGCTAAGTACACTAGAAAGTGTTTACTTAAAAGGTTGATTATTTCAGAATCTAATTTTAAAACTCCACACTACAGCATTTCCTTAAGTCAGTATTTAATGTCCTCTAAGCAGGTAGGATGGAAGGTAAGACAGATTAGCTCAGAGGTGGGATGTTAATAAGCATACACTGTGTCAGTTTGATAGCTGAATCAAGGTCATTTAGCCTAAACAGTGATGTGCTGTAAACAAGCTGCAAGCTCTAAACAGGTTTCACCTGCCTACCTATGCTAAGGTTTTGTGTTTGATATGTTGTTTTTCTTTAAAGAAAAGACTTACCCTGTTAATTCTGCATTGCTAATGGGGTTTACAAGTACATACTACCACTGCCCTCCAGAGCCAGTATGTGCGCTGTTATTGCACCTTCATGGACGAAGCTCAGAATGTGGCAGAAATCTTCCAGGTTTAAGAAGAGCCCAAACCAGATTAATTAACTAGAGTCCAGCACAATAAAAAAGTAATCTTGTACAAGATGGTTAAATACATCTGGAGCACAACTGGTAGGGATAGAAGTCTACAAGGATACTCAGAAAGGAACACAGAAGTTTCACAAGGCAGTGGCTAATACATATTTTTGGTGAAATCTTGATTATTTTTTTTTTGGAAACTTTTTCAAGCATGATAGCCAAAGTTGATTCAACATAGTATTAATAAGTTATCAGGTGAACCAAAAAAAGGTATAAGGCACTGCCATAAGCTTCTTGTGAGTATGTAACAAACATTCTTTTTTCCTCCCATGACATATGGCATATGGCTCAATCACTGACAATTAGCCTGAAGTTAAACCAGCCTTGCATTACTGACATGCTAGAATAACTTCAGAGAAATGCTGTGCTAATAGAACCAAGATGAACTTTTTGCCTCCCGAGCAATAGTTACTTATGCTTGCATGGATGGACACTAGGTGCTAGCACACTGAGTGCTGATGTAAAATTCAACAACCTTCATCAGTAGTCTATACTAGACTGAAAGGACTGAAACATTGCACATCCATGAGCACAATCACCAAACAGAAATTTTTTTTCCACCATAGAAGGAAGACAAATTCAAAATCCTACCACCATATTCATGGCATACAGGAGAAGGGGAAAAAAATAAAAAAAGAAGGCTACACTAGAGGCAGAGATTCTTAAAGCAAACATGGTTTTGTCCTTCAAAATTCCTTTCAGAAAATTAAACTTGTTAATGTAGTCTGATGAAGAGCATAAAGGTAACCTTGCTAAGACACAGTAAAGTGTCTTAGACATCAGTTTCTTCTCTGCACGAAAAGGCTAAATAGCCTTCTGCAGTAAAGCCACAGGACTGTCGTCAGTAGAACGAAATGATACTTATCTATATTGCCAAAGACTTATCTAATCACTTAATTACTTGTGAAGCACACTTGTTATATTTTTATTTCAAGCAGAAGGTAGCATTCAAATCTTTTTATAACTTGCTTGCTTCTCAAGCTTAAACACAGAAGTAAAAACCAGCTCAGTTAATAAAGCGGACATTGTAAGAACCAGGTGTAGTTATAAAAGCAAGAGAATAATTTTATTCTCTTATATTTGTATCATTGACTAGCAATTCAGGTCTGGAAGTGGTGTTTGCTAATTAGCTGCTTCTGCACAGTCAGCAGCAGACTTGCAGTAAGGTGTGCCACAGGCACACAGGGGTGGGGGCAGATTTTTTCTTTTTTTCCCTTTGTCAGTAGGGATCTGGAGAGAGGAAAATTGAAGATCAGAGAGATGCCAAGACCTACCTTCCAGGCCTCCTTGTTCACGCTGCCTGACAACCTGCCCTCAGGAGTGTCTCACCATCATAGCCCCGTGGCTCGGGCACAGTAAATCAACTGCCCCGCGACACAGAGAAAGAAACCCAGAGAAATGATGGCATGTTTGGCCTAATGGTTGATTCCTGTGGTGCTTCGCACAAGCAATGCCTGTTTGCAGGGCGAGTTCTTAGCATACCTTTAGACCAATTCCAAAGAGGGTTTATACACTGGACTGGAGAAGCTGCTCCACTGTCCAGTTAAAACCCCGCAGGTTAATGCAACTAAGAGGATAAACACTAATGGATGGCTTCTCTTATCAATAAATTATGTTAATAGTGCAATAGTGTAATTGAGAGACGAAGAATAAAATAACACTTTGGCAAGTCCCCACTGATTTTAAACAAAACCCTTTCTTTGGTTGGTTATTAAACAGTTCTGTGTTATGACAGTTGATCCTTTACTTTTGGATTGCACAAGTTAATATAATTTATATACAGTCACTTGGTATACTTGGGAGTTTTCAGACAAAAGAGATGCAGTTCTATTATGACCTTTCTCCACTAGTTAAATGCCTGTGGAAAAGCAATTCTATGTGGGTCTGCACAAATTTGTTGCATAATTTATCATAAAATTATGCATGTGCTATCAATAATACTATCAAAAGCAGATGTTCAGCTTTTTCATTCTGATTTACTCTTTGCATTACATACAACCGTATTTCCTACCAGCTTGTAGACAAGGTATCTTTTATAAAAGCAACAGTTATGACAAGTACTTTTAAAAAAAATTTATTTACTACTGTAGCATCCTAGCTATTTTTCAGAGAATTGAAGTTCTCTTCTTCATTGATGAGTAGGCAAAAAAGAAAAACGTTTTTGATTTACCTGAGGGGGTTTGAAGGCCAATAGGCAAACTTGCCCATCAATATTTATAACTGGCTACAACTATGTCCTTAGATTGAATGCTGGTGATGTTGCGGGGGGGGGGGGGGGGGCGGGCGTGCACCGCTGTTCCACC
>WTSP01001299.1:0-15919 GCA_025331215.1 Actenoides lindsayi | reverse complement strand
CACTCCCAGTCTCTCTCCAGCCCCTCCTCCCCCAGTCTGCAGCACTGCCTGGGGTTACTGTGGCCAAAGTGCTTGGTCCTGTTGAACCTCATACCCTTGGCCTCTCAGCCCACTGACCCAGCCTGGCCAGGTTCCTCTGCTGCATCTTCCTACCCTCCAGTAGGAACTTGGAACAGGCTTTTGGTGGGTAGGATCTGAAGCCTTTGAAATGCACTGGGCAGCTTTATGATTAAAGCATTTGAATATAGTAAGACTTTCAGTGTACATTCACTTGTGCTATAGTTTCTGTGATTCCAAATGCTGGGCATGTAGTGGTTTGTAACAGAACTTCACTGGTGTTGCAGAGGTTCAGTGAGAGCTGATGGAAGGGACTGGGATCAATCAGCTCAGGGACAGGAGGGCGGCTTGGACATGGACAACGTCTGTGAGTGACCCAGAAAAAAAGGGGGAATATTTTGAACGTGCCCTTTTCTGCTGGCATCAGCTTTAATGAGTTTAGCCAAGTGCTTCACTGCTACAGGCTGAGGTACCTGGAGCATTATGGGTGTGAATCCAGAGCCTTTGGCAGCAGAAAGGCTCAGAGTATGTAAGAGTATGACTTGGTAGATGGGGTGCTGTTAACGTGTTTCTCAACTTCATGTGCTCCCAGCTACTTGTCCCCAAACAGTACCAGCTATTGAGTGCAATGTGAAGCCTGTTGGTTCTGGGTTTGCTTTGTGGAAGGAAATATCCTGGAGCCATTATGTTGGATCTGTGAAGCACCAGCCCCCTGGTGCTGGCTGTGACACCTGGAGAGAGATCAGACCTTTCCTTCAAAAGAAAGATGCCATTTCCTTTCAGACAGCATTACAATTGAGCAGAAATAGAGAACTAAACTGTGGCATCACAGGAGACTTGAGACACCAGCCCAATGAAACCCTCAGCAGTAGGTGGGCAACAGAAGGCACAGGACAACTTTTGCTCACTCAGGTTTAATGAGCTAGATGTTTGCATTCCATCTCAAGCTCCAAGTAGCTGAACGTGGTTTAGTGCTCCTGATAATGTTTAGTAAATGGTTGGATGTGATGATCTTGAAGGTCATTTCCAACCTTAATGGTTCTGTGATTCTATTTGATCTGCCTTGTGACTGTGCTATAAGCTGCTGAGCATCAGTCACACTGTTTTTAGTGACTGTCATGTCATACATGTAGGTAAGTGATGGTAAAACAAGCCCAAACACACCACCTGGTGTGGAGAGACTTCAGCTGGTTATCACTCAAAGTGGACAGAGAGCCTCTTGTTATTTGTATGGGTCATGGGATTGGTATGGAGATCTGTTTCTTTATTCAGGGAAATACTTTTTCTGTCCCACTGTAAAGTGTTGGTTCGGGTCATTATCTTGTAACAGATGAAAGCAGCAGATCCCTAATGAAGCAGGAAGAATGTGTCGAGGGCAGAAGGTGAGACAAACTGGATAAAAACTAGTTCCTGAGGAGATAATGGTACTCTGGGAAAGGTTAGGAAAGAAGGTTGGGAAGTTAAAGCCTCTTTCTCGTTATGTAGTGACTTGTAAATATTATGGAATTTCCTTTTTAAAGGCTCATGCGGTCTCTCCAACCCAAGGCTCATAAGGATGGCAGAGTGAGTTCCTAACTTAGGGCAGCTAATCCAGACTTATGCCAATGCTTGCAGACAATAAATGGGATTGCTTTATGAGCAGCATGCCTTCAATATCAGAATTCTAAACAGCTTTCTGTTTATGGCCTTAAAGTATTGCAGAGATATTCAAAGTAGGGGAAGCACGCTTTGTCTCTTGGAAAGGTGTTTTGCTTAGGAAGAGGAACAAATTATTTTCAACAGCATGTTCATTTTTTTTTTTTTTTTTAGCTGAAACATTGGGTTTAAGTGTCACCGTGCTGGGATCAGCCTGAGTACAGCAGAACCCTTGTACTTGGTGACACTGCCACGTACCCCCCTCGTCAGTAGTTCTCTCTCTCAGAACATCTCTGCACAACTCTTACAGGAAACGTAGGGTGATCATGTCCAGACTGTGAATTAAAGCTGCTTTAAAATACCAATGGTTTTCAAAGGGCTTATTTTGTAAATTTAGGCTGCATTTTGTTGGTGTTTCTCTCTAAATTTCATGTGTTTGAGGCAAGGCAATAACTCCTAATTTTTAGGAAAAAAAAAATACTTTCAGTAAACATAAAATTTCTGGATTTAGCTGCCAGAAAAATGTAAAAGTAAACCCAGAAAATAAAACACCCTTAGGCTTGGATTATTTTAATACAAAGTTTGATCACTTTTTTCCCCCCCTGTACTTCCATGAAGTACACAAGGACCCTTTTCCAGCTTAATTGCTGTCTAGTGAGGCAGAGACTGTTGTGCAACGTCAAGGATGCAGAAGCTTTGCTGTGTAGCATAACTAACATGTAGCCTTTGTTAGGTAGACCCCAGATAATTGCTGGGTCTATTTATGACCTGCATTTTAAGTGTCATTGTAATAACTGAGGAAGGGGAGAGCAGCCTGAGTTAGCATAACTCTGTGGCAGGGGGGTTCTAGCATTGCAGAAAAATTAAGTAAACCAGTCCCAGTTGTGTATTGCTGCTGTAAGAAGAATATCATTAGGTGCTGTCATTCATTCGGAAGTGTTTCTGTAATGAGTTCTTTAACAAAGGCTGCCCAAGTGGCTAAAGGAAAGTAAAAGAACCCTTTGTTGGGCTTAGGAAACTGCAGACAGTTACTTTTGTGCTGGCTGGTGAAACAATGATACCCTATTAGAAAAAGAAAGGTATTTCAGATGAGGTTTAGTTAACAAAAATAAATGAAAAGATGAATCACGAGGGCAGTCATCTTTCAATTCTTCAGCTTCTCAAGGGAATCTGCTTCTCATGGCAAGAGAAAGCTTCGTGGCCTTGTGGTGTTGGGCAGTATACTCCCTGCCCATCCTGTTTGGTGGGGTTTTTCACCACAAGCCTGGAGATACTGGGGTAGCGAGTTAGTTATCAAGTATACTCCAGAGTGGGTCAAGCTCTTCCTGGGGTCTATGATCATCGTGCTCTGATGGGTATCAGCCCTTCTCCCAAACACCCTGTCTTGTCTGGGGTGGGGGGAAAAACCCAAGGGAAATAGTAACTGAAAATGTGTCTTGGAAGCATCTGTTTTAGCTGTGGACCTGCACTGTGCACAAGGACACTGACATTTCCATGTCTTCAGCCCAGGTATTGCCCCCAGGCAGGTGCTGTTCGCGGCGGAATGGGACTGGTTTGACAACTGCTCGACCCTCAGGTTCTTGGAGTGAAAGCTGCTGGGCAGAGTGGCAGGGCACACCTGGACTTGCAGTGTGTAGATATTCTCCTTGTCTTGCTGTCCCTGGCTGGGGTCCTTCTCACCCCACACTTGCTGCGGAGAAGCTGCAGCTCTTGGGCAGCTCCCCTGAGAAGGTTGGACATTACTGTCTGGTGCATGAAAGCAAATCAGCACTGATTTTGGTTTACCACAAAGCACTGGGCTGCAAACCACTGTCCGTGGAGCTTCTCTGGCAGCAGCCCAGTCATTTCTGGCAGCAGTGTTTTTCTGGGAGGAGGGTCAGCAACAGCTCCAGCCTCCACTAGCATCGAACACTATGTCACTTCTGCTGAATTTGCTGCCGTTGTGCATTTTTTTTCTATCACAAAGGGAAGCAGAGAAACCTGAAATACTTTTCAGGGTGAAGTAAAGAGCGTGTTGCAGCTGGTGCTCTGTGTGTGCAGTAAAGCAGGCAGTGTGAGTTGGGGAGGTGTAACAGAGGAGAGCTGGCTGTACCACAGTGAGTGAGGGATGTAGCTCCATAGCCTGACCAGCTCAGGATCAATGTCAGTGGAAGCAAAGTGAATTCATTACTCCATGTTTGCAAATGCTCTCTACGTGTGATAGGCCAGTGGCTGAACATAGTTAGAAGTGCTCTGTGCCAAGGTACCAACCACTGGAAAAGCTTCCCTGGGAACCCACATCATTTGGGCAGGGTGAGGAGGGTGTTCTGAAAAACGTGCTGTTGTCCACCATCAGAAAGTTAAGGATTACTGAGTCAGCCCAAGCATTCAAGAGACCAAACGAAATGGTCATAGATGTGTTTTCTATTCTTTCCATGCTTATCTCCCTTAAAAAACATGATTCTGTATCTTTGGCTGGAGATTGAAATGGAAAAGATTAGGAGAAACCTTTCCAGAGGACAAAACGCTGGGGGGGTCTGATCTACTCATGCCTGTGCACTTCCAGATGCAAGATACACCCTGTAGATGGACAGTCTTCCAGAAGCTGACGAGCAAAACAGTCCAGGGGATCCTGCCAGGATCATGCTGTTCTGGTTGGGCACGAAGAGGTTTCCCTTCATCCAAGTGTGTGTCCTCTGCAGGCTTTGTGATGCGCTGCTGCTGTCCCTGCAGGAAAGAGCTGCCAGTGCTGCCAGCAGGGGCTCATCCTCCCCACCCCAAGGCTTTTGTTCATCTAGGTCATGGTGAGATGAGCCAGGGAGGGCCTTCAGAAAAGCAGTTTGCAGAGCTGTGTTGGACAGAGGGTGCCGGGTGTACTTGGGCTGAATGTGCTGCTGTGGCCGCAGGACATTGCGGGTCTGTAACGCTCCCTGTCCTCGGGCTCAGAGCCTGCTGACAGCCTCTGCTTCTCTTCCAGAGGGAGCTTTCCTTCCCACGGCTCTGTCTCCTCTTGTGTCCCTTCCTCAGCTGAAGCTCAGTTGGCAGGCACTGAGATGTGGTGGCTGGTGCAACGTGGTGTAGGAACCTGGCTGGCAGCAGCTCAACAGCAGCGTTCCTCACAGTGAGATTGAGAGTAACCTCAGATACTTCTTCTTGTATCAGCAGTGGTTTGTGAAGGTTTTCTTCTGTGAAGGAAATGCTGAGAATTCCTACCAGCACTCAGCACTCGTCTCTGCTTTTGATGAGCCAAATGGGCATAAATCAGCGAGGGGCTATGCCCTGTATCTCAGAGAGCTTCCTCAGCCTGCCGTGTGAGACAGGACTAGGATTTCCATCTGGCATTCGGGAGGGCAGGAGGAGTTGAGGACAGACTTTCCCAGTGTAGTGGTGTTACCCCATCGAGTATACCTGTATTTAGCAGTTTGTTCTACAAAGTACAACGATGCTCTCTGCGGCACTTCAGAGTTTCTAGGTGGTGTTTGGATTGTGCAATCAGGCTGTGATTGGATGCTTTACAGTTCAGAAGCAGTCTGACAGCTGCAGTTTTGTGGCTGTAGTGACAGCAGCAAAGGCAGTTCTTTTTTTTGCCTTTCCTGACAGCGTGATCTTACAGTGAGTTTGGCCAGAGACCTTGAGAAAAGAATTTTTGCCCCTAGTTGTATGCTTTGGTGCAGTCTTGGTGACTGGGGGGTGTTTGTCAGACCTGCATCTGTGTAACGACTCTTCTTACCTGCTGCATCACGTGGCACTCGATGCCTCTTCTCTTGCACACCCTCTTTAGCAACAAAACTAGATTTCTTGGCCTGAGAGCAGGATGAGTAAAGCCCCATCATGCTCCCTGTGCTGAAAACACCAGCAGATTCCTACTGAAAAATGGAGTTAGTCACTTCTTGCTTGGAAGAGTAACTCTCAATCACGTCGTTCGCTTTTGTCCCGTGTCCGTGGCATCAAGGGCAATATAACAGCAGCCTGACTGCTTTCCTCCAATCTTGCTAGGAAAGAATATCCTCAAAATTTTAACCTTGTAACATTAAAAGGCAAGTACATGATTCCCATTCAGGGACTCGGAGGCACCTGATTAACTGTTGGTATCACCATTTTCACCTGATAATCATTTTTACTGTAGCTGGACAGCGCCGCTGGCTCTCGAGACTGCAACAGTGCTTTCCTTGCTCACTGGAATTTAAGCAGAAGCTTTGAAAAGGTATTTTGGGAGACAGACTTCCGGCCAAATTTCCCTTTCTTGGAATGGAAGTTAAGATGACTTTTTGTCGTCGTTGTTTTTTTTGTTTGGTTGGGGTTGGTTTGTTTTGTTGGGCAGTGTCTGGGTGGGCAGAGGGAAGCACCCTTGACCTCCTCAGGCTTTTCAGGGTGGTATTTGCCCAACCACTTTCTCTTTTTGGAAACTTTTGGTTTAGCTTAAACTGAGCATTTCTGGACACACAGATGAAATTGAAAATGTTTACGTGTTCTGCTGATTTGCCCCTGAATTAAATGAAGAGTGTAATGGTTTCAAACCAGTTCTTACTGTAACGAGACCAAAAAGAGCTCATAGAAGATCACCTGACAGTTTTACCTCAGCTACTGAGTCCCAGTCGTCATTGTGGAAGGAACCTCTTAAACCCAGTAGGCTCCATCTCGATGATGACTCTAATTCACAGCAATACCCAAGTGCTCTCCTAAATGAGATTTTGCTGCACAGACCAAGGCAAAACAGAGTCACTGCTCAGCTGTATTATCCCACTATGCCAGCACTCCTGAAGATGCAAAGCATGAGTTAAGGCAAAGCCATTTATGAAGACTCTGCAAGTTTCTGTTAATGAAAAGAGAAGCACATTCCCCTTACGTTTTGCCACGGTCTGAAAGTATCACAGTTGCATTTGACGTTAAGGGCCCATTTATAAATATTTTATGGCAGTTCAATAATTGATAAAGTGATTCACAGCCACCTTGATAATACATTAATGCTTGCAGAGTACATTATGCTAACCAGATTAGCTGAAAATATGTGTTGTAATTGTGGTGGTTTGTCGGTGCGTCATCTGTTAGGCTTTTATTGCCAAAGCTTTTTAATTGTTTCTTTGGTTTGCTATTTGAAATGGCTCTTTATCTGAAGAATGCCTAGCCTTCTGCCTTTTCTTTATTAGTATGTGTGTGATAAAGGTGTTCCTAATAAATGCAAAGTAGCAAATTGTTACAACCTTTCACAGTCCAGCATCGTAGGGTCCATTATGCAGGAAAACATCTTGATTCCCCATCTGGGGAAAAATTTCTCTCAAAAAAGCTTGGTGAATTCAGAAACTGCCCAGTCTCAGCTTCTGCCAAGGTCAAAAGACCCCCTCAAAATGAGTATCACAGCCTGATTTCTTCTTCTCCTAGGCTTGGCATTGCACTGGGAAGAAGATACGTGGCAGCTTAAGAGCTGACTGCTGAAATGCCTCCAGGGTCTCCCCAGAGAGAGTTTACCCCACCACAGCAAGAGCTCTTCCTTCTGTCTTGTAGTGCTCTAGGTAAGTCACCAGAAATGTTGACAACAGGAACCATTATAAGAAACATGGTGAAAACCCATGGAAAGGCAGTAATTTATTATTCTTTTTTGCCTCTTCTGCATTCTATTCACCTATGAAACTAATTTCCTCCAAACTCTCGGGTGAAAAATCTTAGCAGAATTAGAGCTAAACTAATGATATTACAGGGATAACCAGGTTGTGTACTGGCAAGAGAAAATCCTCAACAAAGGAAGCTTTTAGAAGAGGTAATAACTTCACAATAGGAATCACCGTCTGTCTGTTTGAAGTTGGGAGGGTTTCATCCCTTGGTTCAGAGATCTTCCTGGCATTGTCTGCTGAGGTACCTGGTATTAGCTACTGTCAGAGAGGTTGGGTGTGAGACTCAGTGCTCTTTAACCCGCTCCTAATATTATCTGAAGCCTTTGAGGCATGTTGGCTACAATAAAATTCCATTCTGTGGCCCTTTGCCTCTGCGTGTGGCCACACGGGCAACATCTGATGCATCCGAGCAACTTCCTGAGGAGGTGCATCTTGGTGATTGCAATCAGTCTGAACCCTAAACCAACACGTATACATACTCACAGGGATGGCTGTAATTGAAAAGATACTTCCAGTAAGAATATTTTCGGTGTGATTTAATGATCTAATTCGTCATCATCGTGTTCAGGCTGAACAGGTTTTTGTAAAGCCAATCTAACCCCAAAGCAGCTGTTTTTCTCCCCAGTGTTCGCTTCAATTCTTCTTAACCAACCTCACTCAACACCTTGATGGGGAAAAAAACCCTAAAAAATGCCATCACACCACTCACTGAGTGTTTTGTTTTTCCTTTTAATAGTGTTAGGGGTAAAACAGTGGGTGGAGAAATGCCTTTCATGTGGGCTGGATAATGCATGTTTGGGGGCAGATTTCTGCACTGCGGTTCGTGCTGAGTAAATAAAGTGACCAAATTCTCAGGCTTGGGTTTTGTGGCTTTCCAGAAGATCAGCTGGGAGCTGTTGGGTGGCTGAGCTTGTTTGAAGAGCTGATCCTTTGTAAAGTTGGATATGGTCTAATTTTAGGCGTGCCAGTCAGGAAACTCGTTTCCTTTGTGAAATTGGTGCATAGCATTAGTTTTCAACTGTGATATTCACCTCGTGTTTTCATTACCTTAGCATCACCTGCTGTTTGTAGTGAAAGCCTCTGTGCTAAACCATTCCTTTAGCTCTCTGGCATTTACACCTTTCAGCTAATGCTGTGGATTATCACCCCTCTCCTCCTTTGGTATTTCTGCCTTTTCCTCTTTTAAGTTGGGAAGCCTCAGCTCTATGAGCTCTCGGTTATATGAGGTCACACCTCTCAAGGCAAAGCACGAGCAAGTCTTGTCATGCTGCTTCACAAACCGTTCCATAAAACCCTCTCTGATTTATGAGCTGCGGCATACGTTGATTTTTGTAAGGTCAGGGAGGTTGCCTCTTACATCCTAAAGATGTCATTGGAAATGGTTGCCATTTTACCTATCGATTTGAGAAGCGTGTGTCACGCTGACCTGTTCCCCTGGGCCTCTGCTGAAGAACTTGGCTTTTGCCAATAATCTGAAGCTAGACAGTGAGCTAAAAGGGGCTTGTGTCCACTCTGTGCTGCCCAACGTTAACCTCTGCAGAGTTAACCGATGAGACAGCTGAGGAGCTGGGGCCTTTCTGGGTCACAGAATATCTGAAGGGGTAGGGAAATTTGGAGAAAGCTCCTAAAAAGTGATGGGTAAAAACTTTTTTCTTCCTTTTCTTTTTTTTTTAGAAAAAAGCCAACAAACCAAAACCCAACAAAGCAACCGGGAAGTGTCTTAATGGGTTTATTAAAGAGATTATGTGAAAACACCTCCTGAGGTAATGAGACAACATCCTCAGTTTCCAGTAGAGGTAATTGGAATGCTCATCCTAGAAACCTCTTGCTGCTAGGAGAGCTCATGGGTTTTTGGAGAAAGGCTTTTGACTGGAGTTGACTCCTCCCTGGAATGTGGTGGCCTTCAAGGCACACTGGCAATACCTTTCTAGGAATGATCTACTAATGGACATTGGTCAAGCCTTACAGTGCTTGCATTTTAAAGCCAGAGTAGAACAGACACCTACAGACAGAAGTAGGTAAACCTGGAATCTTCCGAAGTGCTGGAGCACACCAAGAGACACAGCCTGTAGGGTTCTGTGTTACTTGTCGGTGGTGTGTAGATGTCCTTGGTACCCAGGGGGTTTTGTGATGCCTTAAGGAACCTGGGTCACCTCACCCACTGGCCCTGAGTTTATTCTAGAGCTCTGCCTGTAATATTCTTGGATTAAAAATTGGCAGTAGATTTCAGGGAGGAGAAGGGAACCAGAAGCCTGGTGAAGGTGTTAAAATCACATTAGCATAACACAGAAGCGTTCAGTTTACAAACCTGGAGCTCAGAAGGTGTAAATGAACATCTGGTGCCGGTGCTAATTGCAGTGATATAAAGTGGGTGGTTGTGATTTGGGGAAGGAGAGATTAGCAAGGCCCTGCAGTAGAGCCTGTGGTGTCTGAAAGGGGTAATTTTAGAAGCATTTCTCCTTTCGTACAAAGACTTTTTGTCTATTAACTTTTAGATCAGGCAGCTTACTTGCACGTTATGTCTGCTCTACTATTGACATGCCTTTGGTGTTTAAAAGCTGCATTTACTAGAGGGGCTATAGATTTTGTCCCCTCACCCCCCTTTTTTTTGATAGTGGGGTTTTTTCCTTTTTTCTCTCTCTCTTTTTTTCTTTTCTTTTTTCTTCTTCCCTTTCCCTTCCTTCCTTCCCTCCTTCCTTCCCTCCTTCCTTCCCTCCTTCCTTCCCTCCTTCCTTCCCTCCTTCCTTCCCTCCTTCCTTCCCTCCTTCCCTCCTTCCCTTTTCAATGGCCAACCTGAGAAACCCTAAGGACAGTGATCCCAAACTTCTGAAAGACAGTGTCCCTTTAGGAAAATGAGACCAATGGCATCTGCCAATCTGAAGGCCATTCAGATACGGCCCAAACATTTCAGTTTTTAGGCTCCGTGTTTTCTGATTCCATCCCCCACTTTAGCTAGCATCTCACTTTTCAGAATAGTGTACATTTTGTTGTTGTGCTCAGTCTTACTGCAAAATGGTTAGTGCTGCTCTCTTAGCAGATCAGGAAGATAAGGTCAGAGTTTCATCAAAGACAAATATTTGTACGTCATAAGAACCCCCCTTCAGAGTTCATCTTTGTTACCTGATTCACTGCCTGGTTTCAAGTTTAGCTTCTCATCTTTCCTCTGTTTGTATATTGGAAAATATTAGTGGAGAGGAGCAAAACCTCCAAAGCTCTTTCTCCTTTGGAGAGTCCTGACAGATTTCAGAAGGGCTTGTACTCCTTGGGCATGTTAATGCTTTGCAGAAGAAATGGGCTCATGCCTGGGAGTCTGAATGGAGTGTTTGTTACATCAGAGAAGGGGGAAAGCTGAAGGAGGTCTGGGGTTTGGTATCACCATTGGTAAGAGTAATTATGCTGAAGCAAGAAAGTAGAGAGACTAATGATTTCAAACTACATGGGTGTGTGGTGATAGCTTCTGCAGCTTTGTATCATTCCAGCAATATTTATGTCCTTTGAAATAATAGCAAGGGACGCAGATTTGGTTACTCTGTTGCTGTGGAGACCACAAATGTCTGTGGCTCAGAAATTTTCACTTCATTCCTCTTTTCAAGGTCATGGGACATCCCTTCAAAGTCATGGTCTTAGGAAGGACAGAACCCTTGCAGGAGCAAAATCTTGTGGGGGGGACGGACATGCAGAGAAGTGAGAGGATAAAGACATCTAATGACAGACCAAGTGGGTGAATCGTGGTTTTTCCATATACCTTGTTCCAGTGAACAAACAGGTATGGGGTTGGTTCATCCACAGCACTGGGTGACTGCCCCAGTCCTCAGTGGCACGTGCTTTGTTGCTCGATGGGATTTGCACGAAGTCAGTGCTTAGCTGCTCCTGGTCTTCGGAGTATTACAGTCTCAGCTGATGTAGCTGGAATGAGCAAAAGAAATTCCAGAGAAATAGTGAATCCATGGAGGAGACTGGAAGGCATCAGGGAGCAGTCCAGCCCTCACATGCAGTGGTGGGTGCTGTCCTGGTTTGAGTTACAACAGAATCTATTCTGCTCAGTGATTTGACTTTTCAGCTCAGTCTCTTCTAACTCACTGTGCTGTCTGAAGTTAGGGGCAGATTTTTTGCAGACAGGATCTGTTTCTAGCAGTGAGAACAGCCCGTGGGCAGAGTTACTGTCCAGGATTGGTGACCCAGGTCACTGCTGGATCTGCTGTACCACATTGGGGGTGCAGAGAGTGAAAGGCTGCACCTGCAGGGAGGAGAGGAGAGGACAGGGGACCCCAGAGTGGCCAACGGGGTGTTCCAGCCCATATACATCATCCAGTGTAAAGCTGGGGGATCACAAGGCTCAAGCTCTTCTTTGATGGCTGGCATCCTGGAAGGACTCTGTCCATTCTGCCTTTTATCCCAGTCTGTGTTTTCCAGGATCCCATTCCCATCTGCCACTGAATCCAGGCTGGGACTCTCCCAGTGCCTGCTCCACAGCACCAGTGGTGTCAATGATGGAATTGCCATCGGGGGGTTGGGTTCTGTACTGGTTTTGTATATACTTGTATGCCTTCCATTTTGTTACTATTTCCAGTAAAGCTGTTCTAGCTTTCTTTTCCAATCCATAAGTCTCTCTCCCTTATTCCCTTTCTCTTCCCCACTGGGGAGGGAGAGGATTTAACAGAGCGCGGCTGTGACAGGTTCAGCAGATGGCCCTGGCCCTCAACCTTGACAACAGGAGTGAATAAAGTGTCCTGGCAAGAAGGCAGCAATATGGGTGGGGGGAAAGACTGCCCGAGTAGCCACTGTAGTCATCTTCCCCCTGCTCAGGATGGTGGTCTGTTATCCCTGTATATCCACCCAGGGACACGTGTCTCAGCTGGTGGAAGGAGATGGGTTGGTGAACTTGGAGTTTGGCTGCAACGGATGCAGATGGGGGGTGTTCAATGCCAGCGTGAGCTGTGCCAGGACTAACTTGATGCGAGTGGGAGCACAACAGGCACAACCCCTATGGCACGCTGCAGTGGGGCTGCTGGCTGTGCTTTGGGCAGGTGTGTACCTGTCTCCTGGAAGGGAGGAAGGTGAGCTATTGAATGCAGTGGAAAGGCCGTAGGTGCTCGATTTGAGATGAGAGTCTCTGACATCTGCTGCTGTCACGTGCAGGGACAGTTGGAGTGAGGCAGCCTCAGGTCACGGCTCCAAACAAAACAGCACAGGGGAAGGGCATCGTATCCATTAGAAAATGGGGAAAATTGGAATGGATGGAGGCTGTGTGGGGAGAGAGAACCGATACGGAACCAGCCAGGCAGTGCTTGGAACTGAAACAAAAAAAAATCACAAGTACTCCAAGGGAGGTTTGAACCCAAAGGGCAGGGGAAAGCAAGGAAATGGAGATGTGTCGTGGGGAGGCGTTGATGGCAGAACTGTAGTTTCAATCAAGAAAATGATAGTTATGTATTATTATGTATATAATAACTATATGGAATTATAGTTAAACTATTCTAGAGAAAACTAGGACCCAAATTGATAAGACTTGAGAGAAGGAATAACAAAAAAATAGTTTAAAAAAGTGAAGTCTCTATTTGTCAGGACAACCAGCATGACTCCAAACACGTGTGTCTTTCCTGAGAAGTAGCCAGGACAAATGGGAATATCTGTTATAACTGAAGATAAAATGGCTGTTTTAGAAGCTTGGTTTCTAAAATAATAATAATAATGATTCCTAATAAACTGCTAGTTTTATTTATAAAGTTTTTAGAAGTGCTAGAGCAGGTAATTCTTTGGAAGTCAAGTTACATGCTAAGGAAAGCACGCAGTGTAGGAAGCAAGCTTGCAGTTGAGTACCCTTATGAATCAAAATTATCTTTGGGAGTGGAGAGAAATCTTTGTGAAGCTTTTGTATCAGCTGTAGCTGTGAGATAGATCAAAGAGTCTGTGGGGGAAGAAATACCATGGGAATGGGAACCTCCATGAGACAGATGGGGACTGATAGCAAGACAGCTTTTTTAGACTCGGTTAATAACTGTCTGAAGCAACTACTCTGCATGTGAAGGGAGAAAACTCTTGATAGAGCCTCATGTAAGGTACAGATTTAACTTCAGATTATAAACTGACAGAGCTTTTTCTTACCATAGTGCTAATAATGCTGCCTCCATATCATGCAGTGGCCATTTTTCCATGGAAAAACTCCATACAAACCAAGACAAAAAAAATCCCAACCCAAACCAAAAAAAAACCCAGAAACAAAAAACCCCAAACTCCAATAATACAAATGAGAAACCTCATTAAAAAGGAGTTTTCAGGGACTGTGGGAAAGCAGATGCTCTGCCCAGCTATGGGAGCAGGAAATAACCCCAAACGTCAAGCACGAGGCTTTTCACTGCTTGTGTGATCACACTGTTTAGGGGACGTGTGACAAGGGTGCCTTTTAGCAGGCCCTGTATTGCAATACATACCAGAAAGACACTCTCCATTCATCCTGAAATGTTGATGGTTCAAGGGGAGAGTATTAGGGCAAGAAAGATATTTTTAAGGAACTTTTTTTTGTGTATGTTTTAATGAAATGAAAACAGGGATGTCTTGGTAAAACTGGAGCTTGTATAGGGTTCAGTTAGGGCAGAATTTGTCTATCAAAGGAAAAACATCTTTTACCATGGCTAGCAGCTCTGATATTTTTAATGCTCTTCACCTTTGCTTTGTGAAGCATGAGTTCTAGAAAACCTTATAAATTGTATATACATTATAAATTGTACCTGTATGTGAAAGGTCGTGTTCAGCAGTAGTTGTTGTGCTGCACTTGCTGTCTCGTGATACAGATGATAATGGTCTACTTGACATGGAACAAACATCATAAATTGTCTCCTGCAAAGAAAAAGGACAAAGGACTTGAGGAAAAGGAACCCATAAACTGCAAGAGACTGACTCTCGTTGTGTAGATGTTGGTCCTTCTGATGACATAGCTGTTCTGAGCAGGCTCTGTGCACTCAGGATCCCATACAGCTGCCTTTCTGCTAAATAACCTGGATGTGCAGTCCTGAGCTCCGAGCTGTTACGTTCGTTATAGCTGTTCAGAATTTTCCCATCTAATTTCTCCAATGAAATAAAGTTTGTGTGGTTAAGTACCTTGTTTTCAAAGTATCTGGGAGTGTACCTTATTGCAGCCCTGAAGAGCTTATTCATACATGGATGTTGCTATGCAGATGACTTCACCCTCCTGTTTCCTTCTGTAAATCCCCCCCTCAACCCCCCCAGTGCAGTGACACTCCCCAGTATGCTGCCAGGAGCTTGGGTGAGGAAGGCTCGTGATACCTCAAGGTACCATCTGAGCTGCTTGTGAGGATGGGGGCATGGCAAGCTGAAGCTACAGTCAGACACACACTCCACTTTCACCTGACATGACTTGGGTTTGGTTTTTAGATTTGATTTTGTGCGTGTACGTTTGCCAGAGGTCGACAGGGAAAAAAAAAAGCTTCTAAAATGCAATTCAAGAGTTTAACGGAGGAAAGGTCGAGAATTTTGTGTGTGTGCAAAGTAACCCAGAGAAACGGGCTGAAAGAGAATTAAAGAAAATTTCAAGTAAGATTTCCTACCGATGAGGTTTGTTACTCTCTCTAGGGGATGAGAGGAACCCTTTAGCCTAGGCATGAGGAAGGCATTGGGCCAGTGCTGTTTCCCTTTCTTCCAGTATCATTTAGCACCATCCCTGAAGTTAATTCAGTACGTAAAGAAAAAAAACCTCCTGCCTTTTCTTCATACCAAGGTTTCCTTTAGCAGCTCCAGCTGCAGAGAACAGGAAAGAATGGCACCCTGTCTGTGTGGAGTGGTACCTGTGTTCTCTCTCTGGGCATTGTTCTGCAGTAGAAGACAGCTTTCTCCTGTGGAGGAACAGCAGCCCTTCCAGGCAGCAAACCAGGAAATTAAAGTAAGGTCACACATAGGCAGCATAGCATTGAAGCTGATAAAAATGATTACAGATTCTGCAAACACAGGGAGGAAAATCAGTATTTGTGGTAGTGCCAGGCGACCTGGATGCAGCACAGCTTGGGTGAGTTGGTGCATCTTCCATGGGACTTTGAATGGCAGCGTTGGCCGTGTTGGCCCTGCCTTCAGTTTTGTGGTCAGTCGAGGAACCAGCCCCAGGATCTTGAAGGACAAGAGGAAATGGCCACGAGTTGTGCCAGGGGAAGTTCAGATCAGGTATTGGGAAGGATTTCTTGGAGAGAGTGGTGAGGGCTTGGAAGAGGCTGCCCAGGGAGGGGGTGGAGTCACCATCCCTGGAGGGGTCCAGAACACATCCAGCTGTGGCACTTCAGGACATGGTTTAGTGCTCCGGATAATGTTGGGCAGACGGTTGGACTTGATGATCTCTGAGGTCTTTTCCAACCTTAACAATTCTATGGTTCTAGAAGGTGTGCAGCAAAAGACTGGAGCAAAGCCACAAGTAGTATGGCCAGCAAGGCTTCTCTTTTCCTTTTCTCTTTTTCTCTTTCTTTTTTTTTTCCTTTCTCTCTTTTTTTTTTTTCTTTCCTCTCTTTTTTCTCTCTTTTTTTTCTCCTTTTTTTCCTTTTTCTCTCTTCTTTTTTTTCCTTTTTCTCTCTTCTTTTTTTTCCTTTTTCTCTCTTCTTTTTTTTCCTTTTTCTCTCTTCTTTTTTTTTCCTTTTTCT
>WTSP01001298.1:0-55095 GCA_025331215.1 Actenoides lindsayi | reverse complement strand
CCCCAAAAAAAAGGGGGGGGGAGAAAATTAGGTCTGAGCAATCCATTCTCAGAAATGGTTTTGGTGTGTTCTAGGATCTGCTTCTGGTCTAGTTCAAATCAAGGTGGTTATGAGTGATTCAGAAGAAAGTGTGGAAGCTGTGTCAGAAATTACTGTAAATGCAAAAATGCATGGAGTGGAAAAAAATTTGCACAGATAGCTTGGCTTTGATTGCTTGGTAAGTTTGAGCTCATTTGGACCATTTGCATTTTAATATTGTTCAGTGCAAATGGAATTATCCACAGCTGTGGCTCAATAAAGCAGAGCTTGAAATTCTGCTTTTGGTACTAATTGCATTTGGATGACCTTGAAAGGGGTGCACAGTACTCCTCTGGAGGTTTGAAGTTCCTTCATGCCACTGTATGTCCTGTCAAAATTTCTCCTTAGTTTGGAGGAAGTTTCTAGAAAACTGTTTGCTCCTTTGGGGATGGAGACCCTGCTCAGCTGTTGCTTCTAAACATTTATGCAAGCCACTTGGGGAAGAAGCAGCATCTTTCTTGTCTTGCTGATGACGAGTGATTTTGGTTAGTTGATTTTAATAATAATTAAAAAAAGAATAATAATAAAATCCCCAATCTGTTAAACTATTATGTTGTTACTAGTGTGAAAAAAATAAAATTAAATTATCCACAGAATGCATTTTCTTTCCTTGCTCAGTGATGAAACAGTGTCGTAGTAACATGTATCTGTTCCTTTTCCATTTATTGGAGCCTATTGAAAGGCATGTGAGTAAAGGCAAGCCTTTTCTTTTGCAATTTTCTGTTTTTATTTGGTTTATGCAGTGATACCTGAATATAGTGAACATCTTCACCGATATTCAGAAGTTGTATTTCTTCTATCCTTTAATCTCTCAGAATTTATATCTCTTAATATATCTCATAATTACATCTCAGTAGTTTGGTGGTGGTGGGATCAGGCAAGAATAGTTTAAGAAGAGAAGTTGTCTTTATAGCTTGAAATATCTTTTTTGAGAGGGCTTAATATGAAAAAACCCCAGCAGTTTAGATCTGAAAATCCGAGAGTTCTCAAAAATCTCCAAAGGCCGTTGGGGTTAACACCTAACCCTTCCCAGCTGACATGAAAATACTCCTCCTGATTTCTGCTAGCTTATCTTCCCTGGTTTGGAAGAGGGAAATCACGTTCAGTGTTTGTTGATGCTTCTGTGCTGCCTCTCCTGCTCTGCAGCGCGTGAGCCGTGCTCCATGCTGGGCTGCCCTTCATCAGCCTCTGGTTTGTTTGGGAAGGGACGTTGCTGTCAGGCTTTCGTGGTGACTAGTTCCTGTTTATCCGTGGAACCAGGAACGGGCTGGCAGTGAGATCTTCATCACTGCTGTCATTCATAGAGTGGCTCCTTATGGGCATGAGGAGCTGAGTGAGGGAAATGTTTTTGAAGCATTTTTGCTAATAAAGTAAGTAATCACCAGAAGCAGGTGCGATGTAGGACTCCTTCATCTCTCCTGGGGGCCTTCTGCAGTCGCAGGATGATAAGACTTCAGGTAAAGTAGTCGTGCTTACTTTGAAAACCCTCCAAGAATGCCTTGTTTTCACTTAAGAAGGGTACTATTGTTTTAAGAAGGCCAAATGATCATTGCACAGCACTGTTCGTGGACTTCTGAAGTGTGGGGTTGCAAGTCTGTGTCTGGAGCGCAAAGAATTTAAACTGTTGAGAGCATTGGGAGCTTGTAAAAATCATCTTGGAGTCAGGTGCAGGAGGCAAAATGTTAGCTTTTCATCTCCGCTTTAAACTACTGTCTTAGGTATTTGTGTGACCTGTAAATGTTCCACATTGAGAGGAGGAGCTAGTCTGTCCTTCAGGTCTTTTCCTGCCTTCTGTTGTTCTTTTGTCTTTTCCTTTCATTAATACTGGTACCTCTGGTTAGGGAACTGCAGCACTAAATTAAATGTTCTCTTGACTTCCCTGTGGAGAGAACATACTAGGAAAACAGATGGCTTTTTTTTTCTTTTTTTTCTCTTCTTTCTCCATGGTAAACCCATTTTGTCATTTGCTTCAGCGACTATAATTCTATAGCAGCTCAGACGTAAACGGTACTTACCATTAAAACACTAACAGTCTTTGAATCAGGAAGGTTCCCTACCAACATGCATAAATACATGCAGCAAATAAAGTGAGATTAAAAATATGTGAAAAGATATTGGGAGAATTTCTGTACTGACATTACCTGTAAAACTTGAGGGAGCTCCATGTACCTTGGGTTGTCCTTCAGTTATACAAGTGACAAAACTTAAGAGTCACATGCTGTAGTTACATGTGGCTTTGAGAAGGAGATAAAAGGATGAAAACAGTTCTAAAAGAAGGTACCTTAATGTATTTGAATTACCTATTTTAAGTCATTCCTAAGAGATTCTATTGTTCTGTGTATGTGTTCACAAACCTAGCTATCTGTTTTTTTCTTACCAGCAACTGTTTTGAAAATGGAACACTGTTTTCATCTACAGCATTTTACTAGCATTTGATATTTTGAAAACATAGTAGAATAGCTCTCTAGTATTTACCCCTGAGCAATCCACAGCCAGGTACAAGCTGGCTACTTTGTTACGGAGCTGTAGTTGCAGCCAGCAAAAGCATGAGTAGTGTTATTGAACGAGAGGAAAATAAAACCAGTGTAAAAATGTGAGTCAGTTGCATCCTGCAGATATAAACCAGGAATGATTTCAGCACAATAGGATTTTTTTAATCTGCTTTATCTGCTGCTTTTTTTCCTTTTTTTTTAGGCCCTGGTAATAAGTGGAAGAGGCTGGAATGTAGAATACACAAACATTAACACCTTTTATTACCAAATCTTATTCAACTGACAGTCATCTTCGTCTTACTTGACTATTTAACAGTACTGTGCAGTCTTGATGTGGCATTATAAGAATTATTTCTCTTTTTCTTTGTCATCTAACCATTTTGAATGAGATTTGGTCAGTGGTGTTGTCTGCAGGAGATACTATATGATGTGCTTTTCACATCAGGTTCAAGAAATTAGGGTTTGCAAATGAGATGTGTGGAAACCTGTTGTGGTGAGCTGGATGGGATAGAGTCCCGTCCCTCATGACTCTGGGCAGCCAAAGCCATCCAGCTCCTATGGTACACCATGGCTGTAGGTAACTTGCTAATGCTATCTGAGTAATGTACAGCCTGTAGTACGAGTCTGGCAGCATGCCATGGGAAGGGAGATGAAAGGGTCAGATATCACTGAACGTTTGAGTAACAGTTTTTTTTCTGTGCTGTTTTGTATAAACCCTTGGTGTGTCATTGGACAATGTTTCAAAATCATCATTCTGTTTGAAATACATACATCCCAGTATCTGTGCTCCTCTGCATACCTGTTTCCTGAATGACAAATGCTTTGATCAGGCAGGTGACAGAGGCAATGGTGTGATGATGTGTTTGTAAAAGACTATCTCTGTTTTGCTTTATTCTTAGATTCCAAAGGCAAAGAAACTGCAGCAATGAAAGCTGACCTACTGAGGGCTCGCAATGTGAAGAGGTATATTAATCAGCTGACGGTGGCAAAGAAGCAATGTGAGAAGAGGATAAGGCTGCTGGGAGGGCCTGCTTATGATCAGCAGGAGGATGGCCTTTCTGATGAAGGCGATAACCCCCAGAGTCAGAAGGTATGAATCGAATAACGTGTACGTTTTCTGAAGGTCGTTGTAAATGTGTTAGCACTGGATCATATTAGCTTCACTGTCATTAATCCCTCCCTTCCCCCAGGAGACAGGTACAAATTATTTACTGCGTAGTTTATTTCTCTTGGTAAGTGATCACTGAAGTACCTGAGAATACATACTGATCACTCAGTTTGGAATGTTGCTAAATGGGAAACTTCATAAAGGATCGAGTGGCTTGTAAGCGTGTGATTTTTTTCAGGCATACTGCTTGCAGGGAGTTAATAAGGACGTAGCAGTGACCTTTCTGAAACTTTCTTTCAGGTAAAAGATTGCCAACATATGTGCAATGTTTCTTTGGCCCTTGCTGTATTTACTGTAGGAAATGCCTGTGGGTTTTGCAAATACAAAGGTACTCAAAAGCGACCGCGTACGTGGGGAAGGCGATGGACAAAATTAAGGGAAGTCATTACAGAAAAGCTCTGCTAAAGCTGTTGACTGAATGCTGGTTTTCAAGATCACTGTAGTCTGGAATTGAAAAAACTACCATTGTATTAGTCAGCAACTACAAAAATAAAATCACTAAAGCTTAGCAAGGATAAGTAACCGTAAGTTTAGTGACGACTTTGTGTAATCTACTCTGTCCATTGTGGGCAAAACACAGTAGTTGATGTGTTTGAATAAGAAATAAGATTTTTATCATTTTCATGGAGATAGAAGTTCTCTTCATGCAGGGACCTTTAATTTTCATTATTTTCCTAATAATTATTGTAACTTAGAGGCACATAAGAAAAAGTTGCATGATACAGAAATGGTTCTTACTGCTTGTGTTTTGTCTGTCTTGAGTAAGGTCTGAAAGAGAGCAATACCCTACTGCCCACTCATCCTTAAAGCACGATTTCAGATGGTGTGTCATAGGTTGTGCCAAGGCAGTCCCGTTCTGTTTCCTGAAATTGGGTGTTGCAAGAGGTGCCAAGGAGAAAAGGAAAGAGGGAAGCATGTGGCAGCACTGCGTGAGCCACTGATACCACTTTTGGTGCCTGCTGAGATGTTATGTACTTTCCAGGGTAGATAACATGGTGACATAAGATTGTTCAGGAATGGGGTCACGTAGTGAAACTGCACGGGGTAGGGGTTGGGCAGAAATATGATGAAATATAATGAAATATTGTTGTAATTGACATCAGAAATTTATTTGATTTTAATGTTGCATGTTTTGTAACCCAATGGATTTTTTTGGTGGTCGCTGCTGCGGGGTTATATCTTGCAAATATACCCATGGGCAGCTCCATATGGAGTTAATGGTACTATTAATAGGAATAAAGACTCCTTGCACAGTCATTTGTTGTCATGATGGCAGAAGCAATGGGATCTGGGACAGCTCTACTTCTAAATCCTTTAAGTGTTTCTATGGTGAAGCCTAGAAGCCCTCCACACCTATGTCAGTGTAGCAAATAGGAAAACTGCTTCTCTCTTCTGTTGTCGCCAACTCTCTGTTGCCAGGAAAGAGGCAGAGGGAGGCTGGATGAGAGGTGGTGGCATGTTCTCTTCTGAGCACAGAAAAAATGCCCAGGGTTTGGCTGAGGAAAGAGACTCTCTTCGCTCTTGCTTCTTCCCATCCTCTTCCTGCGCTGTGGTAGCTGCAGTCTGGATTTTTCTTTCAGGGCAGCCCGTGCTATTTTGGACTCCAGCCCCCACTCTGTGGGCAATATTGACCAAACACTAAGGCCTTTTTCTAAGCAAAAGGGAAGGGCGTTGTTTGGGATTTAGTAGATAAGCTCATGTTGGTATGTCACTGCTGGTGGCCCATAATTTCTCTTTAGAGGCTGGCTGTGCCAGGTTTTCTATTAGGCCAGTGTTTAACCTGCAGGATAACTAGCTTGTGTAGAAGAAACTGGAAGTTTGCCTTCGGTACTTCAACTTGCATGAAATAGGTCAGAAAGGAGCACTCACTTATGGTGTTTTGAATTATTATTTTACGTACGTGTAGCACGGAAGCTTGACTACATTATTAACTCCGGGGAATTTTTGGTACTAGTTGAATAAAGAACAAATTGATTAGTGACCTAAACTTGTATTTTGTTTTCATTTCTACATCCTACAGAAAGCTTTCTCTTTCCTGCAGTAGTAGAGGAGTAATAGCATTGCTGGTAAAAGTCTTTAATGCATATTCTGATTATGGGTTTAAATGTGGAGGTGGATTATTTGGAGCTGTCGATGTTCTCTTACAGATTTGAGAAACAAAAATTACGTTCTTTGAAACAGTTGGTTTGGTTTGGTTTTATTCCTTTCATAGCAGAAGTTAATTATAAAACAGTGTCAGTTTTCTGTTTGGTAGATGCCTAAGAGTCAAGGGACTGTATAGACATTTCACATGTTTCACTGATCTCATTATCCTGAATCCAGGTTTTCTAGGGAGATCCTTAACATGTGAGTTATAATCAAATGTTTATAAGGAAACAAACCACCAGCTACTCTCTTAATCTGAATTCTGTCATTAGCTCTGATACTGATTTATATTCTGCCCTGGGTGTTAGATTTACTTTCAGAGAAAATGCAGTTTGAATTAGTGTAATATATAAAGCATCTCTTCTAATCTACTTATGGTCAATGTAGTTTTAGTCCTTTTTCTTGGAAACTGTATCTGCACAGCACTGTGGTAATTAATTGAGCTCTCGTTGTCTGCATTTATTCAGCAAACCATTTGTTTGACCTGTTGTGTTTAGCACAACAGCCGCATCACCACGTTGGTCGAATTTGATGTGGGGAGTCACAGCATCTCCTTAGCAGAGCTGCTCTGTGACCCACAGGTGGTAGGAGGAACTCTGGGGATCTGGTCCTTGACTGGCTGTGAAATGGCCAGGAAAGCACCTTGAGGCACAGGCGGTTGGCATTCAGAATCCTGCTGGTGAGGACTAAGTTGAAACTCCTGCAAAAGACCTTGCTTCCACCACATCCGTGGATAGATGCTGATTTAACTGGTGACTGATAAGGTATTCACTGTGATTTCTGAGCTTCAGGTTGTGAGATGGCATAATGTCAGGATATCTCATGGTACAGAACTTGGGGATATAAAGAAATAAACTTCAGCCCTGTTACTTGAAGATGGGGTGTCTTACGACAGAAATATGTTCACAGATATTTGAGTTTCAAGGCAGGGATTTTTCTACCAGTGTATATGCTGTAAAATAGCCAGGTACCTTAGGTATATATAGTTCCTGGTAGGTAACTAATCACTGCATTTGTTTCGGCTACTGCTGTGTATGACAGATAGCCTTCTGATGGCTTGCCTCCTTTTTGAAATACAAGAACAATATATGCTTTAATTTTAGTCAGTGTACAGACAAAGCATTAGTTAGTGATTTTTAAAATGCAGCTTTGAAAGAGATGTACATTTTTCCAGTACTGTCTTTTACATTCCTCTGACTCCTGTCTTCTATGAAAAAGAAAATAAAAAAACCACAAATGAAAACAGAAGTCCTGCAGTCTGATTTTGTGCCATCATCCCGGCAGAAAACTTCCACTACTGACCCAAATCTGTTCATCCCACCCATGATCTGCGGTGCTGTTACCAGCTTTATTGTGGCTATTCATTATAGGCCAATGTGGCTGTAGTGAATGGGAACCTGCTGCGTTGCAGAGAAATACAGTACAGTGCAGATGTGCTGTGTCTGGTGCCTATAACAGGCCCTTCCAAATGATGTAGTTGGTTTATGCTTCTCTCCAGAGGGAGGTTATGATTATCTTTGAGACTTGCCAAGACCAGGTGTCTGCTTTGTAGGGTGAGGAACAAGGCTGTTTTGTGTGCATATTCTTGGGATGCTGGTTAAAGCACTGCACTTGGGGGGAAAAAAAGTAAAAATCTACCCCCTTCCTAGTCTTTGGCAGAGCCTGTGATCAACTGTGGTATGTTAGTTACTTTCCTGGTGGGAGTAAGGAATTGATGTAGCAGCAGTGAAGCTGCTGGTTTTTCTGAACCCAGAACCTTCTCTTGAATTAGGAGGACTTGAAGGGTTGTTGTTGAGGTTGACATTTCTGAGATTATATCTGTTGTCAGGATATTAGATTTGAAGGTGTACATATGTCCTAATGCATGCATATGTGCCAACATAGCTTCGTACTCTATTCCGTGGTCATAAAATGATCATTTGCTGAAGATTCCAAAATAATGCAGAATGTCCTTCTTTAACTCAGAGAAAGAAGGATCCTCCACAGAAGGTTTCCTGGTTTACATGAATTTTATGGTAGCTTATCGCCTCAAACCTAAAAACCTCTTTTATCCATCATTGTTGTCATAGAAGTCCTGATAATGTTTAAGGTACAGTGTTTGTAACTGTAACGTAGTTTAATGATTCCAGGCTACTCAAGGTTTAGACAAATAGAAACCTAAAAAAAGTTTGTGAGGTCTCATTTCTGCAAGAGAAGCTTAAATAAGCTTTTCTGTCCATTAATTTATTTTGCTCAAGTACTTCCATTTGCACGGTAACTATCAGAAGGTTCGTTTAACAGCATCATCAGGCATCACCACTTTAATTACCGTGGGGCACCTGTGCAGTGGGGCCTTTGGGCGAGAGGGACAGTTGTGTTTGCCTTGCTTCCTGCAGCAGCACTTGCCCACAATTACTTTTGAGAGGATGTTTTTTAGTTACCCTTGTTATAAAAGGGTCTAAGAAGACCCTTCCACTGAGTTGCAAGGTTCAGACTGGACCCCCTTGCTTTCTAAACTTCCTCTCAGAGAGGAGACTAGGTGCTGCTGGATCCAGCCTTAGCCCCTGACAGTAGAGAAGAGTTTGGACCCTAGGTTCTGCCTTGGGGTTGGTTTATTTCAGCTCAAGCTGGGTGATTCTGGAGAGGGACCCCAAGCAAAGAAATCTCTGGGCAATGATACCCTTACAATCTAAGTTTCCTTCCTGTCATACAAAGTTCGGTCCAGTAGTAGTATTTGGATCTAGGGTGGTCTTGTTCTTCACTGGACCCTTTTTCTGTCTCCAGACATCTTGAGGATGCAGCTTCTGCTGAGAATGTGGCTACCTTATTTTTCAGAGGATGCAGCTTCCGCTGACAGATGGAGCTGCCTTATTTTTCATAGGACATAATGTCTTGAGACCTCACAGTGTTAAAAGCTCAGCATAAGTTCACTGCTTGTGACCCAAGGCTTCAACAAATCTAGCTGCTCATGCCAAGCAAGTCACTCATGCCAGTCAAAGTAAACCAAGTTTAAATTCAACCTAATTTTAAGTGATTATGAAATTAATTCCAATATTCTACACAGTAAATTATTTTAATCCCCAGCAACCCTTCTTGCTGGCAGCCAGGGTAGGAATACTTTGGCTGAGAGAGACACGGAGACCAAGGTGAACTCTTGCTCAAGAAGTGACAGCGCGTGCTCCATGTTGTGGTTTGTTACCTCTGCTATCATTTACAGAGCCCACAGTCCCAGAGACGGGGAAGATTTCTGTTCAGGAGGCTGGAAGACCCTCTTCTGCTTCTATTTTAGATCATCGTCCTTGATAAAATGATTGAATAGAGAGTATGATGATGCACAACAGTGAGGCTAAACCACAGACTGGCCTTTGAATTGTCATCTCTGGGTTATTCTCTTTGTCAGTCTGGTCACCGTTTCTGTTAAGCCTCTCTCTCTGCGGTTCAATGAAGACTACGGAATGAGCTCTGGAAGGCAGAAGTGTGGTGTGTTTGTAGACCTAAATAGCAATTAAGCTAGGAGGAAGCCATGTGCATGTTACATTGTTATGGTAAAGGATGAAGAGAGGAATGGCACATGACTGACACTGAGGAACTTTGAAGATAAAAATGAGCGTTTCCACTGAGACAAACACAATTTAATTAAACACTGCCCAAAATCTGGGGGAACTGTTTCAAACAAAGCATTAGTGGCTGCAGTTTTTAAAGAACCTTCTTGAGTTTGGTTCATTAAGGAAGTGATTTGTGCTAGTAATTATGTACGTGCACATGTGTGGTTTCCTCCTGTACTGCTTGAGTCCAGCAAACCGTTTTTCCTAAATGTAACTTGGTGGTAGAGTCTCACAGGTACTAGGTTTGGGAAAAGAGGTGGTCTCCCCACAGAGAGAGGCTGATAAGTGACCTGAACTGTAGGTATTGGAAAATTCGTATTAGAGAAATTATTAATGTCTCAGTCTTGGTTGGAATTCATGTCTATACTAAATTATCTTTAATTATATTTGCTATAAAATGTAAAGCCATAGGAAGCTAAGAATTGTTAGCCTCGGTGCTTAAGGACCTGCTTTTCTTTTCAGAGGAAAAGGTGTGGGTTGGTCTATGAGGTGCAAAGCAAGAGACCAAGATCACTTTGGTGTATTTGGATTCCTGATGATACAAGTAATGACACTAAATGAGCTGCATGCAAACTGGTTCAGCTGTTGGACTGAAACGTTTGAGAGGAAGGGACGTTTGGTTTTGATAAGGTGGCTTGAAAATTGGTCCTATTTAAAAAAAACAAACCAAACCAGGTTTTTTTGTTGTGTTCAACACGAGAAGATATTTTCGTTTTGTCAGGGAGGTTTTGTTTTCAGGTGTTTGTCTCAAAGAAAAAGCTTGGATTCACGAAAATAGTAGGGGATGAGGAAGCAATAATAGTTTTTTAATTCAACAGATTAATGGCTACAGCATCTGCTTGAGTGTGGGAAGCCTGTTTCATTTCCTTTCTTGCTTGATGCACACCCTCCTCTCTCATCTCAGGAAGAGTCCTGAGCACTATATCACAGCCCATACTCTTTCCTGGCTGCATTTCTGATGGATGCTTTTCAATAACACACAGTTAATGGGAACTGGCCACCAAATGCCCTAGCTGCCAGGGTAAAGAACTACATTCCATCTTTCTCTGTCCCTGGGAATAATTGAGATGCATCTCAAAGCTCTGTGGCCTGTGGTGTGGAAACTGCTGGTGTTACTCTTTGTTTGAATCAAGCAAAAGATAGATCAGCTTGCTTTCAGCTTGACTCCTCTGCCTTGCAGGATTATTGGAAGTTAGATTTTTGGTAGTAGTATTTCATGGATGACTTCAAATGCCATCTTAATCCCTTGAAATGTAGTCTTACCTCCTGGACAGAAAACATGTGGAAACATTTTCTATCTGATAAAAGTATAGATGCATTTATCTTTTAAATACAACTCATATTCCTGATTTTTTAATTTTTTTTTTAAATGAAGCAAAACTATTACTGTAGGAGGCCTGTGCAGTTAAATCTAGTGCACATATCTGTGGGAAGCATGATGCTCTGTGGGCACATCAAGTGAAAAGCCTTTCCCCATAAGGGCTGTAGAGAAGCTAGAGTTAGCTGTTTTCCCAGGTTTTATTCTTAGTTTTTCTTTCTTCAGATTCTTCAGTTTGAAGAAATTTTGGCCAACCCTTCCTACCGAGAGCACTTCCGAATCTACATGGAGAGGATGGACAAGATGGCTTTGATTGGTCTTTGGGAGGCTGTGGAGTATCTGAAGAATGCTAACAAGGTGGAAGAAATTGCAAGTCCCTGTGGCTTGTACACTAATAGGAATCTGTTGTAATCCTGCTGTTAGGAAATGTCTTTGTATTTATGTTTTTAAAATAACAATAGCACAGGGTGGGTGCTAAGCAATTTAGGGTTCTTTAATACTTCATGTTAATGTTTGAGGATAACTTGACATATTTATATAAAAAATATATATAATGACATTATCACTTATATAAAAATTGTGAACTGTTGTGATGATGGTTTGCTGTTGTTTTGTGTAGCAACATGACCTGTAAAAAGGATACTTGATATGCAGAAGTAGTAGAATTATTTCCCCCTTCACTGGAGAAAGAACTTGCAGTAATATATTGGCTGTAGTTGTATCAGCTCATGTGAAACTTAAAAGTACATTACTATTTGATAGCCCATACATATATTTCTCACCTTACCAATTACAGATAACCCATTCAATCCAAAACTGTGGAAATTTCTGTATATATGTATTTAAAATCCTTTTTAGAGTTGTTTTGGTCTAAAAGATCCCTTTTCTGTACCTGTTCTGTTGTATAAGAACTGAGTTTCTCCAGGAATGCCACACTACTGCCAGAGGGAGGAAACAATGCTATATTGTGGTTCATGCTAAAATAAAGTAGGAATGAGAACCCTGAATCAGGGATGGGAACTATCACTTAGAAGTTGCAAGAAATATTCTGGAGCAGTGATGTAGAGCAAGAATGTAGAGGACAAATTTGATTTTTGTAAGCAGTGGGTTGGATTTGGGAGGGGGAACTTTTTTAAACCTCCAGGATTCACACTAGCATGTAATAGGAATTATGAAGTATTCACTGTAATTTTATTACTTTCCTGTGAAAAAATATTCTGGTAAACTGGAAAACATAAATAATATCCTGTAACCAAAGTGGCAAATTGTGGAGCGTGAGTAGCGAGCCATTAATACCACCTGAAGAAATGGCTAACAACCAACTCGGGCTAGAAAGCATTCATAAAAAGGGTTTGTCAGGCACTATGGAGAGACCTGTATAAATCAGTTTTGATTTGCAAGCTGCTCATGATTGGAAAAGGTGCTGTAAATCATTTTGTGACCTTTCAGCTGGGATTTCTCTCCTTGCTTTCAAACCAGTGTCTATAGTGCCTCTATTCAAGACTTCCTGGGTTTGTTTTTTTTTGTGAAGAGATTCTAACGTACAGTGCTCCTGTTGCTCCATGGAATGTAAAGGTTGTTGGCCACTACAGGGACTGCTTTGGTTACAGAAAGTAAGGTTGTGCACCCACGTGGCTGTGGTATTGTCACATGAGGCATGCAAACATGTTGTGCCCAACTAAGGGAGTGGACAAACCCTTTTTAATTCAAGTCAGTTTAGAGAGATGATCACGGGCTGTGCTGCATTACTACTTCTCCTTACTGTTCATTACTGCAGCGTTCAATCCTGTGTTGCTCTGTGCTCAGTGGAAATAGGTGGCCTCGTACTGGTAAATGTCTTCTCAGTTGTGCTCTTTTCCTTTTTTTTTCTTTTAGCACTCAAAAATTAATTATATTCACATATGAAGTGAGTTGATCATATCCAGCAGGAGACAGGAGAGCTGATAGAGCTGAACTCTCCAATCTGAACTTAAAATGGTGACCACATTGTTGCTCTAGCACTTTTTTTACCTTTGCATGCCACCTTTTGGAGTATACTTTTAAAAGCAGTGGGGTGGAAACTGGTAATTTTAGAGTGTAGATGTTTCTTCACTTAACGTATATTGATATTCATCTTGTGAAACTGTGAAACTGCTTAGCATAGGTGCACAGGCAGAGTGCTTGATCTCAGCAAGAGATTCACAGATGTGTTCTCATCCATCTGGATGTGAAATTAGCTTGATCATCCTTCAAATTATACATCTGGATCCTGAGTCATCTTGATATTTTTAACATTTTTTCGTTCTTCTCCCTCCCTCTCCCTCCTTGTTTCCTAGGCTGAAATACCTCAACTGGTGAGTGAAATTTATCAGAACTTTTTTGTGGAAAGCAGAGAAATACCTGTTGAAAAAGCCCTTTATAAAGAAATACAGCAAAGTCTTGTGGGAAATAAAGGCATTGAAGTATTCTACAGGATTCAGGCAGATGTTTATGAAACTCTAAAGGACAGATACTACCCCTCATTCATTGTCAGCGATTTATATGAGAGATCAGTCAAGAAGGAAGAAGAAAGAAGTTCTGCTCAGCTAACTCCTGAGGACAAAGATGAAGCGGTGAGACACATGGACAATTTATTTCACTGTTATTTAAGGTGGTCTGAAGACAATCCTGAGTAAAGCACATAGTAGCATCTCCTGTCCTTCAGCTTTGGGCTATTTTTTTTTTTTCTGACGTATTTATAAATATCATCACTCTTGTAGTTTCATCAGGTAAACCCGAGATGTTTACAGGCTCTTTGAAACAAAATAGTACAAAATTACTAGTTAAACTTTAAATTAGCTAGATATTTTAGATTTTCTTTCATGTTCCATATCTTTTGTTATGCTCGTTTGATTATTAGAGAATGCAAAACATACCTCAGATAAGCTCAGCTACTCTGGTGTTCAACGAAGGAAATCTCAATGAAACATGAGTAGGTTTCTTTCTAGATGTTGTCTGTCCCTGTCCCCTGTGCATTTCCTAGGTACTTATTGAGTACCTAGGTATTAAAAGTTGCACAAAAAAAAGGGAGAAAAAAGAAAAAGACAATCTTAGTGCTTTTTTTAGTAATTTATTGAACAAATTAGTAGGCAATGTTGGAAGATAGAACTGATTAAAATAGCACTAGAGCTGGAAATACTAAAACAGAGCATTCCAAGAGGTCATAAGCAATAACCCAATTGCAGCTCTCTTGGGGCAGGTTGTAGTTTTTTTTTTTTTCAGTGGGTCCTCTAAACTGGTCACGTCACGGGAACTTGTGCTGTGCTTATCAAAGAACATTTTGACAAGAGTGTTTCTCAGACTACTGAGCATCTTTCGGTCAGGCTGTGGCTTCCAATCAATGTGAACATCTTCCTTTTACATGTGAACTTGCTCAGAACACAATGAAGTGCAATAGTTTGTCTCAAACTGGATCTAAGTGGACAAATAAGCAGAACCAGAAACGCTGATCTGTATTCTACCATTCAGGAACAATTTTTCTGGAAGATTTTGTATTTACTGCTTAAATATGACTTTCATTTCTGTAGGTGAGCTATGATAGTCATATCGTACTCAACATAGCAGCAAACCTGCAGAGATGAGCTGTTAACTCAATTACTTCCAATATGAACTTTTAGAGCTTGCTGAATTTTTCATTTCTCCCTGTATTCTTTTCCTTGATAAAAGATTCAAGACATGCTTTCTACTTTTCTTATTGCTAACTCAGTGATGTGTTGAGGTGGTAGGTACTTCAAAGACTTTCGGTCCTTGTGTTTGTAACCATTGGGACTTTGAGAAAAGACTGTTACTGTTTTTGTCCAGAACTTTCTGGGTATTAAACATTGTGCTTTTTAATCTCTTCATAGATTTTATTCAGAGTCTAACGGAGATAACATTTTCTCTAAGGAAACTGACAGAACACTTCAGGGCTAGCTGTTCTCTGACAGATAACATCTACTATACCTGCCAAAAAATTAGGGTTTTGACATCAGCATCATCTGTCCTTCCTCTGAGTCCTTGGATATTTATGTGCCAGATTTGAAAGCTGCATCTGCTGTGAAACCTTAAAGACTCATATATTGCCAAGTTTGCTTATAGGTTTAAAGGTTTTCTTTTAACAACACATTAAGTGGCATATAATGTTAAAGCATCTTTTGAATAGAGCAATCCTAATGGCTCTCTGCCATGCTTCAAGGTCTTTCTTCAGGTGAAAATAAGTTGTAAGAAATTCTTCTTTCTGAAGCTTCCAGTGGGCTTCCACATGTTGGTGAAAATGCACTACGGGCTAATAGGTGTGGGTTTGTTTCCTCCCCATGTATAGGAAACCAAAGCTGACAGATCTGATGTTTAGCAAATAGTAATTGTTTTCATTTTAGTCTGGGTTTTGGATGTCTACATCCTCACTTCCTGGGGCACTCTGGGAGTTACATATGTTAATCAAATCACAAGATAGGAATCGGGGCAAGTCCAGACTGCTGGTCTGCCCTATGTGGAACAAGCTCTTTTTTTCTTCTTTCCAATCCATCGTCACTTTTTGGTCCTTGGACAAACCCCCTTAAAGGTCACGAGTAGACATAAAAATACAGAAGCAAGCAGTGCCTGCACCCAGGACTCTGAAGAAAGAGGGTCCAATGGTTGTGTCAGTGCTGCATGTGTCAGACAGCCAAAGGAGGCCCAAAGTCTGTTCTCTGCAGTGCTCGCAGAAGTGGAAGTCATTACCAGGTTAGCAATCAGGGAAAAAATAGCACAGTCCTTTATGGCCTCAGTTTTGAGTGTGTTGGTTGCTTGATAAATTTGATAATTTGCATACAGGTACCTTGTAGTGTTTTTGTAATAAACCTAGTGAGTGGCTTTTGCTGGAAGTATCTGAAATGCTAATGACAGAGAAATCACGTAGCCTACCTCTGGGAGCAGAGCATTACTGATTGGTAATTAATTGTAATCCTTTGATTACTGGAACCAAACTTCACATGAAAAGTCTTTTAATTCTTCAGTGTTGAAAATGGCATTTTTTATTTGTTTTGACCTCTGTGCTTCCCCAAAAGGTTAAGGTTTTTTATTGTTCAGTTCTGTTCGGTAGAATTTCCAATAACACCCAGTGTTGTTAATTATTATTGTTTGTATTACTGCAGTGCCAGGAGATGACAACAAGCTTCCATGAGCTGAGCCCTGTACGTGTGCTTGGAGGTAGTCTCTGACCTGAGGAATTCACAGCCCATGCAGAATGGACAGAAGAAAGGACAGGGCATAGGGTTAATATTATTTACTCGGCCACGTAGCGAGCAAATGTAGAGCTGGAGAAGTGCATGGATTTCTTAGTCTAAAACTCCTGACTTCTGTACTGTTACCCTCCTTCATGAGTATCACACCAAGGAGATTAATTATTGTTGCTACTGTATCTCAGACATTTTTTACTAAGATGTAGATACTGCTGAATTTACAGTAGGGTTGTGTCCTGTAAAGCTCACGGAATTTTGTAAGAGTATGAGACTTCCTTCTGTTAGCTTTTTATAAATTACATAGAGCTTACTTAGTAGGAATATCATCAAGTAACACAGAACTCTTGTTCACGAGATTAGATTCATAGCTTCTCACAGATAAATTTAGCTATGTTCAGTCACAAGCAGACCTCAAAGATCTTTGAATGTGGCAACGGTAACATCAGAGTGCTGTGTTTGCTGGATCTGAAGGTTTTCAAGTGTATTTGGGGAAGCACAGTAAGAAAGGGGAGGCTGAGGCAAATGCCAAAAGATGTTAAAGAGAAATGTCACTGAAAGGTGTGAAGTTTTCTATTTTTTTTTCCTATGCTTGTAGTACACAAGATGGAAAAAGCTGTTGGTTTGTCTGAATGGATATAAGGAAGTGAATTATGAGTTTAAGATAAAGCATATGTGCTTTTAACACATTTTTATTATCACTTCTAAAAACAGCAGTAAAATCTGTTTATGAAGAGAAAGGGCTTGGTTTAAATTGTTCTGCGGGCTGATAAATCTGTTTTGTGAAGGTTTGTGGGAGGCAGGACTGTTCACTAGAACTGTGTTTTGGTTTTTTTGTGTTCTGTTTCCTGCCCTTCCCCCTGGTCTCATTATCTTTCAGCTCAGAGCTAAGTATTTGCTTTTCTATCTGGCTCTGAATATTGATCATGCCTGCTAAGCTATTGTTGCTTTTCAAATAAACTTTGCTTATTCTTCTCATTTACACTAAAACCTTAGCTTGAAGGTTGTTTTACACAGTTGGCAAGAGTTGCCAAAAAGCTGTAGTATAAATAAGTGGTAATGAGACTTTGTCTCATTTGTTGGGTTTTTTGTTGTTTGGTTTTCTTTGTTGTTTTTTTTAATGAACGTATTTCATGTTGGACCTGATGATGGGAATATCTGTTAGAATCTGTTATACCTGCATTTTCATCAAGATCAAGAAGTGTTCTTAAACATAAAATGGTTATGGAACAAATAATAACCCTGTTCTTTTTCATACTAATGATGCAATTCCTCCCATACTCTATTCCTAGAGCCAAGGTTGTGAAGAAGTTACTGAAGAGTGCAGCACCAGAATTAATGAACAGGCCAGTTATGCTGCAAATAAACTTCGCCAGCTAAATGACAAGCTTGAGTATAAGAAACAGGCTCTAAATTCCTTATGTAATTCACCAAAACCCGACAAAAAGGTAAGTACCTTTAGTATCTTTCAGTCTCTTTTTTTTTTTGGTCCTTTTCTTTTTTTTTAATTTATTATCATGTGTGTTTGTGTAATGTGCAGTTGTCTCAGGCTCTTTTTGGACAGGTCACATTATCTATTTGAATCAGCTTGTTTTAGAAAGTGAAATCAGCGTAGTTGTAACTGTTTATTTTTTCCTTTTTTTTAAGCTATTGCAAGTAAAATTGGAAACAAGATTTATATTGCTTTGTTTGTCATAGATTAACGACCATTCTCCCAGTGGTCTTGCTGCTTTGTTGGTTGCAAATAGTATTTCTTCCTTATATCTCTACCCACCTGTATCTGTGTAATTCTTTATGGCAGGTTGTTTTGTGTCCCTGCCGCATCTGCAGCACTGCAGCGAGGGATGTGCTCCTTAACTTCTGCTCCCTCTGCTGGCTTTGGAATAGCACAGCACAATTTATAATCTACAGATGTGGCAGCCTTGCTCAAATAAAGGGGAATAAAAACTCCAAACCTATAAAAGTGACTGATTTCATTTATAAAGAACTAGAAGAAATCTGCTGGGCACAATTCTGTCAGACTAAACATTCTGAGGGATATGGAAATTCTACTCTGGGCTTGGATTAAAAAAAAAAAATTATTTTTTTTCTTTTTCTCTTTTGCAAAGTGTAATATTTAAGCAATCTAAGAACATATTCAAGCAGAAGCAAATGATTTGCATTTGGCTTAGGCCAGCTCATTTGCATTGCTATTGAGGATGTTATTACAAGACCATTACTCAGATGCAGCTGGGCCACAGTTTTCAGGTGTAGTGAGACTGGTTGCAAATGGCAGATGATAGAATCATCTAGGTTGGAAAAGACCTTTAGGATGGTGGGTGAGATAACAAGTAGCGAAGGCATCTCCCCAGAATGCCTTCTTGCCATGCTAGAATTGTACGTGGACGTTAGGCATTGCTCAGGACCTGGGTTCTTGGTACATTTGTTCCTTCCCTCACTGTGAGCGCTGAGGTGCTGGTCCAAACAGACACTGACACCCTGCTCATTCTCTGCTGCCCCAGCTCCGGGGGTAGCTATCTTTAAGGGAAAGATGTGGACAGTAGCATTTGAGGGCACCCTGGCTGGCTTCATTCCCTCTGTCAAGATCTCCCTTCTGCCGGAGGTTTCTGCCAGCAGCTGGAAATGTGTCCGCAGCTGTTCTGGGGTGTCCTGTTTACAGCTCCTCTGCTCTGTGTGTGGCCTCAGCTGGCAGAAGATACATGTTGTTCGTCATCCAGCCACTGCTATTCAGAGTGGGTAGAGCACAGATGTGTCCCTGGGATTTTTTTTTTCTTTCTTTTTTTTTTTTCTTTTATGCCTTTGTTACTGCAACACCATTTACCTGTGGACCATTTAAGTGGATAGTTAAGGTTGACAGTGTGAGAGCATCTTGTCACTGGGACTTTGTTTTGTCCTCTGGACATGACAGGTAAAAATTTGGTACTTGGTCACATGAAGTAAAGAACGTTTCTAAAAATTCCACAGTTTTGTACCATCTGAAAGGGAATATCACATGCATTTTGTATTATTTTTTTTTAACCTCAAGCTGTTCCTGGTTTGTTTCCTCTTTTTGAAGTGCTGTTGTGGTGAGATCCATACAAAACATGTGTGTACATCTTTAAGTGGCTTCTATCACTGTGAAGATCGGATGCCAGTCAGTCAAGGAAGACTGCTCATCTGATTTGCACGTGGAATGCTGCTGGTTTTAAAACAAAATGCTCTGTAGGGAAAACTCTTATTTCAGTTCTTTGCGTGGAAAATAAAGAGTAGCAGAGATGACATTAAAAGATGACAGTCTCAGGCAATGTCTCTGAAATACAAGGCCCACTGCCATAGAATATAGCTTGGTCTTTGGAGGTCTGTGGCTGTGGTGCCACCTTCAGCTCTTGTCTCGTGGCTGAAGCTCAGCAGCTCTCTCCCTTGGGGCTGAGTGCAGTCTCATGCCATCCTGTGCAACCACAGTAAATGTGCAGGGACCACATTCTCTCTAGAGTTGAATCTTGTCATCCTCAGTAGCAAAGCAACACCTTAACATTCCCCACCCAGAGCAACCTGCAGCGCTTGCTAGGCCTTGTTTTCGAACAAAACTGTGAGACACAGTTATTGAAATTAAACAGGACTTTACTGAACAGAAAAATGCCTCCATGTTTTCAGTGGACATGTACCAGGTGTGAACATAAAACTTTGAGAAATTGTAAGAGGTGCTCTTACAACCGGCTAGGTTTTAAATTAAAGTTTGCACCATGGGCAAAAAGAGTTAGAAGTACAAAACAAGTACTAAATAAAAGTGGGCGTGCTTGTGTAGGCGTGAGTTAGGCCGTAGCATTTGTTTCCGAAGCATTATAGGGGTTTTTATCTTTGATATGAAAAGTACTATGTAACTAAACCTCTATATATTGTTGCATTCGTATTGGTTGTTTCATTTGTATGTTCCCTTTGAATTCTTGAGAAATAATAACTGTGTGCTTTCTATACATAAGCTCCTGGGCAGGCAGGGATTGTACCCCTTCTAAAGCAGCGGGGTTTTTCCCTGCCTTTTTTCCCCTCTTAAAATACTTTGCCTGTGAAAATAAATACATCTTTGAAAGGGAATAATAAAATGGATCAAGTGTTTTTACAAAGATTCAGTATTTGTTTTATAAGCATAGCTGCTATTTACTTATGATGAAACCTTACCAGTTCATATTTATTTATCATTTTTTCCTGCATTCCACTCACCGAAGTCAGTGTAAGGGTGACTGCAGAGCAATCTGTATGTTAACTGCAAATAAAATAAAAATGCAAAATTATTCCGAAGGCTGGGTTGTGCTAGAAGGTTTTTATATAGCTGTTGTGAAGATAATGTAGCACATCTTAGGAGACAAAAATTCTGACAAAGATGGAATTACTGTAGCTCTGTGGAAGGTACCATATGTACTTCCACCTTTTCTTGTCATACAGTCTCCTGGTAGCATGTATGGTTACTTATATTTTTTCCTTTTTTTTCTGGTGTGTTGAGCTACACTCTTACTCCTATATGAGATTATGACAGTGAGGTGTGTCTTGATGAGAAGATCCTTTAAAAGTGTGCTTTCCACAATAAATAAATCCTTCCCTTTCCAAAACTAAAGTGGTAACATCCTGAGTGATTGTTAACAGAGCTAAGTTCCTAGAAATGAAATCTATTCCCAGGTTCTTTGGTCGCATCACATATATCTGAAAATGGTAAGGAGGATGTCCTCAGTAGTGTGTATTTCAGTAATTGCAATTTCAAGCTTGTATAAAGCATATAATGTGTAATGTGTGTGTGTAATGTATAATCCTATCTAAAGTTCCTTTTATGCTGATAGTGTGGTAGCAGCATGTCATTCTAGCTTTTTCTTTTTTTTTGTATTCTTTAAGATTACTGTGTATTCTGCAAGTTTATAAGAGACGTTGTAGATTCTCTCATGATTTCCCTCCCCTCCTCCCCATGGGAATTGCTCTTTCTCTCCTTACTTTTGTACCTTTTTTTTTTTCCTTTCTGAATAGTGTCCCTAAAGACACAGCTAGGCATGTTGCACAAGCTGCTTCTTACCACTTGTAATCAATAAACTTTCTTCCGCAGATTGTTTCTAAGCTGAAGGATGAAATTACTCTGATGGAGAGAGAGCACAATGACCTTCAGCTGCACATTGCAAGAACAGACTGGTGGTGTGAGAATCTTGGCATGTGGAAAGCCTTAATAGTGTCAGGCGAGGTATGGTTTATCTGTGGCTTTTTATGTTCTGGGTCAGTTTAAACTTGCTTGAAGAGAAGAATACAAACCTGTATATACTTCCCTTATACCTTTGTGTGCACTGTGTATACGTTACGTTTACTTCAAGCAGAGGAGGAAACCCTAACCTCTTCTGAACTCCTCCTCCTCTGTTTCCCCAGTGACTACTATGATGTATGTACTATGATACAAAATGTCTAGTCGTCAGACACTATTGTAATGGAGTTATAAAAATACCAGCATGTATGTGAACTGGTTTTGCCAACAGGTGAAGTGACACGCTCTCGTAGGGGTGGTGTTTTTCATGAGAACTGTCTCTTGTTATATTACCATGCTGTCACCCTCAGATACAGTTGTGTCTCTGCTGCATCTCAAAGATGAAGTTCTTAACACTTTTTGTGCTGTTATATTTAATGGCAGTACAGTTTCAAGGGACTAGAATACCCAGAAAGAAAGTTCTTTAAACCTGTAAGTTGAAGGAGAAGTTACATTTTTATGTATTTACTTATTTTTGTGTCATCTTTTGCTCTTCTGTTTGGATGTAGGCAGACAGTTGTAGACTGAATGTAAAAAAAAAAAAAAAAAAGACCAGACTGCAATGAAAACAAAAAGTATTATTAGCTTATGACTTTCTATTAACACTTGCCATGAAAGGAACCCAGTAAATGTCACATAGTAACTGTAGGCTCACACTGTACATAAGCCATCTTCTTGACATTAATCTTTAATTTTCTGAAGTGATAATTGGATCTCCACTGGCTTGTCTTCCTGTGCTATTAAGGCAATGTACTTTAAATAAAAAAAATGTGCTGTTGAGTTTATTTGCTTCTGTCCTGAGCTCTTGCAGATTGTTGATAGGCCTGTCAGCAGTTAGATTTATTGTCTGTAAAAGAGGAAATAAATCCAACAGGTTAGAAACTTAAGGTGCCATTTTCAAAACCAGTTTTTCAACATATAAATGTCTGGGGTTTGTTTTGTTTTAATGCTGTTTGCACGTGACACAGTTGAGAAGTGTGAAGCTCTTGTCTTTCAGAGTTCTCTACAGCTTTCAGTCTTTCTGCATAGTTTTCAGTCCTATAAATGCACAAGCTGTGCGTGTGTGTGTGTGTGAAATGTATAGAAAAATCAGTGTGAATTGATTTGCATTAATTAAACCTACAGATGTCTTTTGATCGCTGATATTGGTCACTGATATATCTGATAAAACCATCTTTGGAGACTCTGTTTTGGCTGATTGGTAGAGATTGAAAAAAAGACAGTAGGAACATGCAGAACATAACCCACTTCTGTGAGTCACTTACCCATGACAGGTATATTCCCCCCCCATTACCAGCAGGTATAAACTTACAGCCACATAACTTCACCTGCTCTACTTGCTTTAATCATTTTGGCCTTATATAATTTCATGCTGTATCAGACGTTCTGCCTCCTCTGTGCAAAGAAAGAAGAGTGTTTCAGAGCATAACAGCTTCTAAAAACATCTATTACTTTCATAATAAATGGAATTTGTAGATTTGAATAAGGTGAAAAAATGGCTTGTCTTACTCATTGCAGTATCTTGGAATTTAGGGTATTTATGCTCAGTGGAAGTTAAGAAAATTAGCTTCCTGTGAATTGAGGAAGACAACAGTGCCCAATATGCCTTCTGCACGGTTTTTCTATGTTGAAAAGGGACTTGGGTTTTTTAACAGCAGTCTGGTTAGCCCCTGTTTCACTGGTTCACAGCTTGGGTGGGCTGTTTCAGAGGGCTGCTCTGCCTGAAGGGAGTTTCTGGTGAGTCACACAGTTCTTCACTGGGCTAATTTTTATTAATGTTTAATATTCCTGGCAGATGTCTGGACCAGCCTTACTGCTTCTAACAGGTGATTCAACAGCTTTCCTTGGCAGCTTGTTACCTCACTGAAATAATATAACGGGTTTTGGTAATGTTAAGTTTACATTTCACCTACTGTAGCTAAGGGCTATAGCTTCTCCTGGAAAGTAATTAATAATATTTGTTCCACGTTTGTTTTGGCAACATTTCATCGAATGTTTCTTACTATTACCACACCACACACCCCAGTAAGAGGTTCTCACCTCCAGTGTGTGCCTTGTAGCTTTTATTAATGGATGTAGGCACTTCAACATCCTTGTTCGTATCTCTCTCTATCCTCTTTGGGACTTTGTGCCTCACAGGGAGAAGGTAGAAATCTTTAGCCTGTGTGGATTAGGTTGTTACTAGACAGTAAATTCTGATATAATTGTCTTCACATTGTCTGGAGTTGCTGCCAATGCAATAAAAACCCAAAACAATAGCCTGAAGCCACTTTGGGTACTTGAGGGCTGATTCTGTTCTTGCCAGGTGAGCAGCAGTGAATAACCTGAAAAACTGACATCTGAACTGAGGAACAGGCCTGAGAAAGGGATGAGGAGGAGACTTGTGGAAATGCCACCTTGGGGGCTAATTCTGAGAGCTCTTGCCAGTGCCGTGAAACGATCAGGGCTGAGACAATCACAGGACCTTTGGCCTTGGAAAACTAAACCTGGACACAAATACTAAGTTTATGCTCATGAAGAATCAGGGCTGGAAGAGGGTTAAGATGGTTCTCAGAAAAAGCGGAATGATTTTCACGGTGGGAGTAATAGAAGTATGGTGCAATCTCGCGGCACGGCGTGTGAGGTTTGGCATTCAGCAGGGATTCTGGGCTTTGGCCCCGACCCGTTGGAGTATATTTTGTCTGGAAGCAGTAGGTACGCTGGTGGCTTGTCAGATGTGTAGTTCATTGTGAGTGGGCTGCAAATGTGAAAAGGGCAAATTCAGCCCTTGAATACATCAGGAGAGGAATTTACATTCGAGACAAAGTGTTACAGTTGCTCTGCAGATGCTGGGCCATTGGGTTTGAGAAGGGTGGAATTGAGTGGATAGAATGAGGAACTTCTGTGAGAAGTGATTGTGAAAGCACTTCAGTTTGCTTAGCTTAGCAAAAGGCAGACTCAAAGGAATAAGGTTGTCTATAAAAACATGCCAGTAAGAGTAAACACAAGGGAGGGGTGAAGAGTTGTTGGAACAAATGGGAAATGAGTTTGGAAATTGAAAGGAAACTTCCAGTGACCAGGGTGAGGGTCTAGAGCACACTTGTAGTGTAACGAGGATGGAAGAAAAAAATTGTTTCACAAGTTTGAATTCATTTTTGATAACAGTTGTATGAGACGGTACCTGTTACAGCAAAGGACCGGATCTGATTTAGAAGGCTGCCTAACATCTCATTTTTCTGTGCATTTTCCAGTTGACTTGTTAATTTGGAAAAACAAATGCAAAATTACTTAAGTTTATAAAAAAATTTACTTCCTTAAGAAGATACTGAAGACTTCCAGATACTTACATGAGGGTACTTAAATTATTTGCACATGAATCCTAACTTGAAAGCAGGAGTACTAAGTCCTCCCATTTTGAGAACATCCTTTTAAAGCGATGACTCTTTTCTGACCAGTACAGTTCAGATGCCCCTGCCTGCATGGAAATCTCTTCCCTGGGGACAGGGAGAATGACAGGCATGACTCAGCATTTTCAGAACTCATCTCCTAGTTTCCGAAAGCAGCTGCCGGGAGCTGTTTGTGAGTCTCCCACAAACACGAATCCAATCTAGCTAAAGGGTAGACAGGGCAGAGACTGTTCCAGGGCATCCCAGTCCCTCTGTGCCAGGTCCCTTTGACCTACATTTTGGAGGCTATTCAAGCATCTCTTTCTGCAGCAATCTGGCAGGAGAAAGGCAATTCTCCGAATAGCTGTGCTGGAAACCAGGCACATTTTCAGATGTTTAAGCTGGTGCTTTGTATTCTGTCCGAGTGCTGCTGCAGTTTTTTTTTTACAGAGAGATGTGAAACCTCAGCCTCCAATCAGCTTTCCCAGGGGTCCATGTGCAGCTTTAGCAAGAGAACATCGTGGGGAATATTCTCCATGTACAGCTCTGAACAGCCATATAATATGAAGATACATTTTTAGCCGTGTGTCTTTTACAATGGTGATGTAGCTGCTCATCAAATGTTCCACCACTAGCATTGTGTTGTCAGATCTTTACAGGCTTCTCAGAAAATGTGTTATCGTTATATGAATTTTAAAGTTGTTTTGGTGTTTTTCTTATCCTAATTGGATTAGTTAAATATTCTTTAAGAGTTTTTAAGCTTTTGGGGTTTATTTTACTTAAAAAGAATTGTGTGAGAGTGATACTTTCTAATTATCTTTCTGTTATTTGCATGTTTATTAAGACAGGCATTTGAGAGTTTGGCTTGTCCAAAAAAAGCCATGTATTTCATGCATTTCCCTTATTTGTCTTTCATAATCTACTTAGCTGTCTCCTTAAAATAAGTAAGCAAATATCTGTTGCCTTTAGGACATAAGAGCAAAACTCTTGGTGGCTCATCAAATTAAGAAATCATACGGTGACACTGCTGCCATCATCTCCAGAAAAATTGTTTTAACTTCTTTGCTGTAGTTTTCCCATTTGCACAGTGTGGATATTTCCTCCTCCTTCCTCTGGCTGTTGTACAGCTTGATTCATTAGTATTTTTTGTAAAGTTGTGAGCCTCTTGGAAATAAACACCGCATGGATACCACGTGTTCTGTGCACGCGGAATAGCTCAAGCGAGCAGAGAAGTTGCTCCGAGGCAGCACCAGCTGCCACAGGACCCAGCTGCAGAGCTGCTGTGGCTGGCATGTGGCTGAGCCTCGCCACGAGGCCTGGGAAAGAAGGGTGGGAGTATAGGTGAACAGTCAGGAAAATGCAGGTGGGAGAGGTGGAGTATCTGTAAGCAATCAGAAAGCTACATGGTAGGTACCTGAAACTGCAATAATACCCACGGGACAGCGGTGACGACTGAATTTGCAAGCCAGTCATCTGGCAGCCCATAGCTTCCACGCTTTGCTTACCTGTTGGTTTCTTTCCCACAAGGTTCTAGAAGAGAACGGAGAACAAGTGCCCTCTTACTCTGTCATGGTGAGTTTACAAGAAGTTGGTGGAGCTGAAACTAAGAACTGGACTGTTCCCAGGAAGCTCAATGAGTTTCAGAACCTACACCGGAAACTCAGCGAGGTACGAATCTCAAGTTAGGGGAGGGAGAAAATGCAAATTGCTAAAATTTGTCAGAATGATGCTTGGAGAGGGGAGAAAAAACAAATAAAAATTTAATATTGCCAGGTTTTATGCCAGCCGTTTGGCTTTTAGACTTTTAGAGCTAGTTTTTTGTCTATGTATTTCTGGCCTCTTGACAGATGTTTATAAAACTTGTTTTTATATTTTTTTATTTTTTGCTTAACAAAGAATGTTTTCTGGACTAATCCAGTGTCATAAGGTATATGCTCTGCACTGTCATGAAAGAGCCTGCTTTAAAAACTAGGTCTTGTCTCTGTCTTCTAGGAGGTAATAGAAAAGACAGATTTTGGGGACAGGGAAGATTTCCTTTTACAGTGCTTTAACCTCTCTGTCTCATAAGGGATAGATAATGATGGTGGTGTGCAGGGAGAGGGTTTAGAGGTGCCAGCCCGTAGTAGGAAAGCGAAGGTGTTTTTCAAGGTGCTGAGAGGGGTGTGGAAGGGATGTGAGAGCACAACGCAGTATTTTCATTTCTGTTCTCAACCAGCTGTGGTCTTCTGCACAAGTATGTTAAGTGAGCTCTCCTTTTCCTACACAGTGTTTTCCATCATTAAAGAAAGTTCAGTTGCCTTCTCTCAGCAAGCTGCCCTTCAAATCCATAGACCAGAAATTCATGGAGAAATCCAAGAACCAGCTTAATAACTTTCTGCAGGTAAGAAAACAAAGACAAAACCAACAGATGTCTAAAGAGGGAAATTGAATCATTCCTGAGGAGTGGATGTTTTCTCTCTGTTGACTACAGAGAGAGCTTAGAACACAAGTCGGTCCCATGTCGGGTTTGACACTATAGATGTCAAAGTTGTTTGAAATGCTTGAAGTTGAAATGAGTTTGGTTGTTAGTAACCATTCCTCTAGTGGTAAATTAATTTAAACTTTGATTAATTAAGAAATAGTAAATTATGAAGCCTGTGATTGCCCCGTTTAACTAGAACACTTCACAACAAATTTATTCAAATTAGAACTTTTTTTGTTTAAGAAGAAAGGTGTAAGATCAAAACCATTAATCTTACTAGTTCTAATGCTTTAGAACTACCTTGGTAAAGTGTCTTTGAAGTGTTTTTGTGACACACGAATATTTTTCTTCTTACTCTACCTCAGTGCCATGTCTTAATCGGTTTTATTGGATGGCCTGATACATCTTGTTCCTTAACAAGAAATATTTAATTGATGTGTTGTTTTGGTCATTATATTACCTTCACAGAAACTGCTCTCTGATGAAAGACTCTGCCAGAGTGAAGCACTTTATGCCTTCTTGAGCCCTTCCCCAGAGCACCTCAAAGTTATTGATGTGCAAGGAAAGAAGTCGTCTTTTTCACTTTCTTCATTTCTGGAGAGACTTCCTGGTGATTTGTTCTCTCATCAGGAGGTAAGTGGTAGAAAAGTAATCTTCCCAAATTTAATTACTTATCCAAATGGCATGTAATATTGGAAGGCATTTCCAAAGGTCATTTTTAATTTACTGTAAATGAACAAAGAGCCAGAAATAAGAACCGTCTGTGAATTTAAAAGGTGTTTATTAACACAATAAGTTTCCTACCCTTTGATAAACTTATACAGGCAAACATGTAACCCATCACAAATAAATGAATTGCAATCCCTGTGGGATTCTTTATTTTCTATAGCAGAATTTCCCACTTAGCAGGAAACAGTAGTGTGTCTTTAATTCCTGGACAACTTCTGAAGCAAAGCTAGTTTTGGCAAATGGTACAGGCTTACTGAGGGAATTTGCAAATACAGGCAGGAGCCCACGTGGGTGAGCCAGTTGGAGAATTTCATACTAAGCCATAAAAAACCATTCTCTTTTGAAATGCACTGAAGAGTAGATTACTGACTAAATTAGCTCATTTGACTAAAATTGACCACAATTTCACGGCTCTCAGTTCTGTGTGGTTCGTGTTGCAGATATGCGGCCTTCAAGGAGCTGTTTCTAGTTCTCTTTTTAGTTCCATGTTACATGAGAGAATGCTTTTCTTACATGCTGTAGCTGTCTGCAGTGGGTGGGCCTTCTGCAGGGTAAGTGGAGTTTGGGGAACTTGCACAGTTCTAGCCTGTCAATTGACAAAACAGGTGGCATCTCTAAGGAATAAGAAAATTATATATATTTTAATTTTTCAAAATCTGAGCTACATTTGCACCTAGATGCTGAATGTGTAGGTCTCATTTCGGAGTAAGAAATAGAAAGAAACCTCGAGTAACTAATTTTACACTTTGATAGACCCATGGCAGTTCTAAAAACAGAAGTGCATTCACTAAAATGACTGCTAGGTAGAAGTAGCATGAAAGCATAGAAGCATGAAGCTATCTGTATTTTGCTATTTAACTGAAGAACTTCCTCAAGAAAAAAGCCAGACTGACCTATATTGTATTATCTGAGTGCGTAGGAGGATGTAGTTAGGATATATGGTCAAAGGAAAGGGAGCTTGTAATGAGAGTGCATGAGAGGGGGAAGAGAACAAGGAAATGAAACAGAAATGAAGCAACTGGTACTGAAAAAACCAAAGGAAGCAGAGCAAAAATGCCCAGATAATGTGGCAACAAAGCTCGGAAGGTAACTTCTTGCTCAATTTAATACTATTTCTCACTCGTTACTTGTGGGACTAGCAGCTTAATTTTGTCTAGGCTGTATTATGCCAGGCACTGTGCAGATGCAAAGACTGTCCTGCATCACATCTACCTTTCCTCTCCTCTCCCCTCCTTCCTGAAGCTTAAACATAAGAGGAGACAACAGACGGAGAGAGTATAGGAAGCTGCTAGACCCTCTGAATCATTATGGCAAATGTTAGTGCTAGTTTAAAAATAATGCTAAAATTAAATGGAGGGAGAGGAATTGTGAGGCAGTCTGGGATCATCTCTAATTTTTCTTGGGACACCCTTGTCTTTCAGTGCAAGCTGTAGATCAGCTCAGTCTTGCCCAGTGGTAGAATTTTGGATAATTTACCAAAGCAGTTAAACTAGGATTAAATCATTTGGTACAAATTCATTAATGAAGTTAGTTAGCCGTGTTAAACCACAACACTACAAAGCTGTTACTATTGTGTTCTTTTTGTAGCTAAGGATTCCTGCTTTAGTTCATATTTTGGCCTCCGTAGAAGAGAATGCTCTTGTACCGCTCTCTCTTTGCCTTTTATGTCTCTTCTCATAATTTAAAAATGTGTTAGAGCAACAATATTACCTCTTGAGTGTTGTTTTCAGGTTTAGATATTGCAGCAATTTCAGTTCTCTTATATATACAGCTCCTTGGACAGGGCTAGTTTAAGAACATATTTCTTAGCTCTCAAGACCAAGACCAAGCCAGAGATAAAAATGCAGTTGATATCACCTAGAGGAAGGGCTTTTAGGTTTATGAAGTGGTAATGGATGGAAAAGCACTGCAGTGTGAGAATTTACACTTCTCATTGCATTTTCTAAACGATAAGGGATTCACTGACTAGCAGAAAACTAGAGCAGGGACCTCGGAGCGGTCATTGGGTTTACCCTCCCACTCCAAGCAGACCCAACTGTACGGGCAAAATTCCTGACACACTTGTCCAAGATGTTTCTAAACCTCTGATAACTGATGTTCTCTAGCCAAGCAAAGCAATGTATCCCAGTTCTCCACTATTTCTGTGGTTAGAAACCTTTTCTTACTGTGTAACCTAAATCCCCTTCCTTTACCCAGTTAGCTATTGTCCTGTCTGCAGCAAACACAGGACGGTTTGCCTCAGGATCATCTCAGTTATCACAAGTTACTACTTGCCTTTCGTCTTTTATTCCTCTGTTTCTTAGACTGAGCACCCCTAATTTCTCCCTAGTTTTTGTTAGGTTACATTTTAGTTAGTTCTTACGGTTTTGCTCTGGGCTTAACCAATTATCCATATTTTTCTTAGAAACGTGGTGACTAAAATTAGAAACACGATGCTCCCACTACATTTGCCTCTTCCCATGTCTGAAAATAATTTTTGCATCTCTGTGTATGTCACACAAACAACGTTCATGCTTAAACATCATGGTATTACACTTGCCTTTTCCACAGCAGGCCCTGGGATCTTTTTCTGTAGTCTGATCAACATAAATGGTTTTGTTTCCTGCATTTGTACAGTGAGTTATTCCTGCTTTGCATCTCTCTCTGTCAAACTGCACCCTGTGGGCTCAACCACCTATTCAGTAAGCTTATTTTCTGTTCTGTTCTGTTGTCCATCTGCTTAATTAAAATAGGGAATGATGTCTACCATGAAAAAATAAATAAAACATAATTTATTTAATAATTAAAATAACAAAGGGCCGAGAAGCCTGTTGACCAGAGGAAGATAGTGAGCAGGAATGGAGTTTGCTGTAGACTGTGTCCCTGGAGAAAACTCTGTTTATAGTCAGTGAATTTGAGTGCTTGTGTGGTAAGATGGATAATGATCTGTGGTTTCCTTGTGTGGCATTTCTTGTCAGTGCAGTGTGGCTTTTTTTCCCTTGCCCTCAGTCACATCTTGGCCTAACATGACCAGGAAGCTTTAAAAGCTGGGGACTCATCAGGCTGTGGAAGTTGGTAAACAGGGGAGTCTACATGGATGTGTACAATGCACCCCAGTGCTGTGGGGTGTTTTGTTTTTGTGGCTATGAGAAGCAGCATCTCAAGCAGTGCTAGAGAAGATGCCAGATGTGACACAGGAGGTGAAGGGTACAGGATGCATAAGTTGAAATATGCAATACTGTGGAGTTATTTATTGACTACCATGCAGTGCCACTCCTGGAGAAGTTCCAGGGACTGGAAGTGTACCTGAAGTTGGTGATGGGTTTTGGATGGGATTTGGAGGATATGAGGGAGTAGGACAAATAGATGTGCAGCCGACAACACCGTAGGATACTCTCTGATTGTTAATGGTGCTTGTCTTTGCAGTGGCCAGTTCCTGTTCCGCTGCCAGGTTTGGTTCCCACCTTACTGCAAGGACAGCTTGCTGCTGTCTGATCCCACTGAGTGGCTTTAGCTGTGCAAGGCACTATCTGCTCTCCAGGGGAGCCACTTACCTGCTTCTCCCTGTGCAATAACCAGCTTATCCACCTTTCTTCCTAGCTGCTTGTGTTGCGAGCAGCTCCAGCTGGCTAGCTTGCCATTCTGGATGCCCTTCACGGATGTTGTCAGAGGAAGCTTTGCAATCACAAACACCTCTGGGTGCCATCTCCTACTTACAGCTCTCACCAGCTTCCTAGCAGTACATGGCTCTCGCATCACCTGCTTTCTGTTATCCAGCTAGTGTTGCCAGGGCAGTGTAGGCAGTGACCCTGGAAACCTGGGCAGATCCACCCAACAACTGAGGTGCTTACTGGGGAAGGCTGCAGGCAGAAGATTGAGCAGTGGTGCTGACTCCAGCAGCGCAGTGTCCTCATCACTCTTGTCTGGTGAAAAATGCAATCCCTTCTCTGACTCCCTGGTGAGGTTCTTGTTTGTCAGATCCTGCCAGCAGCAGAGTAGTTGGCTCTAATTGCACTTTCTTGAGAGGTCTGGCTGTGCTCCTTCCCCAGAGCATGGCAGTAACTAAATCCATTCTGGAAGAGGGATGGGGAGCTGCAGTGCATACCCGTGTTGTGTGTCTCCTTCTAGGAAGAAACGGAAGAGGATAGTGACCTGTCGGACTACGGAGAGGAAGTTGATGGGAAAAGGGACTCTCTTGCTGAACCATGTTTCATGCTGATTGGAGAGATTTTTGAGCTGCGAGGAAGTAAGCTGTAAATCTGCTTATTTGCTAGTGGAATCTGTTGGCCAAGAAACCTGAAGCACTTTGTAAATTATTATTAAAATAAGTCGAAGTGTTCTTGCAATCTCTATAGCCAGTTTGTCTGGAACAGAGCTATTCTTCACTAGTTCATATGGAATGGCAGTAAAAACGTAACTGCTAGGGGAGAGCATCAGCACTCAGTATTCTTAAGTTTTTCACATAAAAATAATTCTGGAAAAAACCCAGAAAAGGACAAAAGCATGTTTTCTGTAAATACACTCTGTGTTAGAATGTATGAATTAAGAGGAAGGAAAGCTGACTTTATTACAGAGCATATCCCTGACAAAGTAACATAATTCTAATGTCCATTTAAAGTCTATTATGTATTCATTTCATTCTACAATTTGTATAATGGAAAAGATGCTGCCATTGTGGCATCCTTAAGTGCTAGATGATTTTTCCCCTCCTTTATGTAACTGAGTATTGGTAATAAAAATATTTTTTGTTTCTATTTGAATGTACAGCCACACTAGATGCCCTATAAAATTATTTACAGGATAAATACTACAAAAATGCAGCACCTGCCAAAAATGGCAGATGTATCTTCCAAATAGAGACTTTCTTGTGCTGATGGTGAGCGGCGTGGAAGAAAGATTAACCTGTAATTACTAGGAAGCGATCAGATTTGTTTCCTTTATTTGTGATGAAAAGCTGGCTGCTTGGTTTGAGTGAAGATGTTTGCAGAGTTTTAAAGATCACAGAATCACAGAATGGTAAGGGTTGGAAGGGACCTCTGGAGATCATAGAGTCCAACCCCCTGCTAAAGCAGGATCACCTAGGGCACATTGCACAGGGGCACATCCAAGCGGTTTTGGAAAGTCTCCAGAGAAGGAGACCCCACAACCTCTCTGGGCAGCCTGTTCCAGGGCTCTGTCACTCTCATGGTAATGAAGGGTAAAGAAGTTTTTCCTGATGTTGAAGTGGAACTTCCTGTGTTCCAGTTTGTGCCCAATGCCCCATGTTCTGTTGCTGGGCACCAGTGAAAAGAGACTGGCTCCATCTTCTTGACACTCACCTTTTAGATCTGGATAAGCATTGATAAGATCCCCTTTCCTCCTCCAGGCTAAACAGCCCCAGCTCTCTCAGCCTTTCCTCATAAGAGATGCTCCAGTCCCCCAGTTATCTTCATGGCCCTTCATTGGACTCTTCAGTAGTTCCTTGTCTTTTGTGATCTGGGGAGCCCCGAGCTGCACACAGTACTCTGGATGTGGCCTCACCAGGGCAGAGTAGAGACAGGAGAACCGCTTTTGACCTGCTGATCACACTCGTCTTCATGTACCCAAAGATACCATTGGTCTTCTTGTATAAGAGTACACTGCTGGCTCATGGTTAACTTGTCCACTAGGACTTCCAGGTCCTTCTGCATGGAACAGCTTTGCAGCAGGTCAAACCCTAACCTGTACTGGTGCATGAGGTTATTCCTCCCCAGGTGTGAGACCCTACAGTTGCCTGTGTTGAACTTCCTCAGGTTCCCCTCTGCCCAGATCTCCAGCCTGTCCAGGTCATGCTGGATGGCAGCAGAGCTTTCTGGTGTGTCAGCCGCTCCTTCCAGTTTTGTATCATCAGGAAACTTGCTGGGGGTACATTCTGTTCCCTCATCCAGATCATTGATGAAGATGTTGAATAAGACTGGACCCAGCACTCACCCTTGGGGAACACTGCAAGATACAGGCCTCCAACTAGGCACTGCTGTTGCTGGTCACAACCCTTTGAGCTCTGTCAGCCAGTTCTCAATCCACCTCACTGTCTACTCACCTAACCCACACCTCCTGAGTTTACCTATGGGGATGTTATGGGAGACAGTGTCAAAAGCCTTGCTGAAGTCGAGGTAGACAACAGCCACTGCTCTCTCCTCATCTACCCAGCCAGCCATGCCATCACGGAAGGCTATCAGATTGGTCAAGCATGATTTTGCCTTGGTGAATCCATGTTGACCACTCCTGATAACCTTTTTTCCTCCCCATGCTTAGAGATGACACCCAGAATGAGCTGTTTATCACCTTTCCAGAGATGGAGGTGAGACTGCCTGGTCTGCAGTTTCCTGGGTCCTTCTCCTTGCCCTTTCTGAAGACTGGAGTGACATTGGCTTTCCTCCAGTCCTCAGGCACCTCTCCTATTCTCCATGAACTATCAAAGATGATGGAGATTGGCCTAGCAGTAACATCAGCCAGCTCCCTCAGCACTCCTGGGTACATGATGCTGCTGTGTGTACATTATAGTGGCAGGTATAAAAAGTGTGTGAATTTTGAGGGTTTTTCTTTTTTTTCTAGTAGAAAAAGTGTTTTGGGTAGCTGTATGGCTCAACAAACTTGAAATGTTCTTAAAGAGAAAAGTTGACAGTATAAACTACAAATGCATATTACAGGTATGTTTATGTAAATCTGTGAGCCTTAAATATGTAGCAAACAGTACAGGGAAAGCAGTCAAGGAAAATGAGGCTCACGTGCAATTACTGAAACCTTAGAAAGGATTGTGACAGATATGCTTACTGTAGGAGTGGGGAGGGTTTTGGGGGGGGAAGGGGAATGGAGGGAAAGGCTTTGGCCATCGTCATGGGTTCGCTAATGTTATTAACCTCTTGATCTTTGTTTTCTGCCATTTTTCACTGTCCTAGTGTTCAAGTGGGTCAGAAAAACATTAATTGCACTAGTACAAGTCACTTTTGGAAGAACTATCAACAAGTAAGTAGCTGTTACTTTAACTGAACCTGCATCACTGGAAAAAAGGCCGAGAGCAGAATTGTTAAAAAGAATAATTTGGATGCTCACTTGTATATGATACTCTGTATTTGTTTTACACAGCTCCATTTGCAAATCTGTTGATGAAAGACACAGATGTGTGAATTATTTTTTCCCTTATTTCCCCCACCACGCAGGACTTTAAGAAGAACATGGTATTTCATGGGAGAAGGACTTACAGAAAGATACTTTCTTTTTAGTGAAGCAGCCTTGCAGAGAGATAGGATGATGTGCTATCCTATTTTTCTAAATATCCTGCCTTTCAATGGCTTTTATAATTTTATTAGTATTTTACAGTCCTATGAAGATTTTTGCTAGATGTGAAACTGGTTTTTCAAATAATTTCTCTCAAATCAAATATGTATATTTCTCTAAAGCGTCTAAATAATGTTTAGACACGATGAGAGCCATTAATTTATAACATGAACCTGTACACGTGTAACAGTGATGTGCCTTCATAAAGGTGTTTTTCTGTATCATTTGAAGACATGTCTGTCCAGTGAGGCCTGGACGAGGCTAAGAAGTAAGCGTACGTGTCTGTACGTGTTTCATGTGGAAAGCTCTAACATCAGTCAGGAAAAATTTTGGACAAGTGCCCTTTTTCTTGCCAGAAGGCCTACAGTAAAACTTGATTCAGTGGAGCAGGTGATGGGTACAAACACACTTCTTCGTGACTCTTCAATCAGTGCTTACACATGGTGATGTTTTCCTTATGAAAGTCTGTGAACCTGTGATTTCTGCAGCACAGTCACACAGGCAAAGGGCCACTAAGAAGCTGATGAAATGCGTTATTTTGCTTTGTATAGCACGTGGGACTATTACTGAGGTGAAGTGTCACAGCCCAGAAATCTACCACCAGAACAGGCTGTTCCTTCATGCACTCAGTGACTAAACTTGCACAGGCCAGCACGGCTTCTCAAACCTCTCACGTACATTACATAGGGGTAGATTGGACAAGAAGTGATGGAAAGTCAGGCGTTTGACTCCCAGTGAGCTGATGGTCTCTGGCAGTGTCTGTTCACTGAGTTTTAAGTTCATTGGTTCATTCGTTCACATGCTGCTGCTAACTAGCATGACAGACACCAGAGAGAGGCCAGAGACAGTGTGCCTGAGCACAGCGTGCATGCTAAGTTGCTGTGTAGCTTTTTTACATGTTGGTTGAATTTTGACATTTACTGATTTTAAAGGTTTCAGCTGCAGTGTGGCACAGTTAGGCAGTGCTGGCTGGAGCCTGCTCTCTACCTCAGACTCTGTGCTACAGTGAGTGCCTGCAGCCTCAGGAGGAGGCTGCTATCTCCATTTGTAATCCCTTCATTAATGTTGCATTGGTATAGGTGAGGGAATTTACTGCACTCTTATCAAAACTCCCACCAGGCACATCTGTGCATGCAACTAGTTTGGAGTTTGCTACAATTAGTTGGCTGATCTTTGTCTTTACCCAGCGGAGCCTTTGTACATGCCTGAAATGCATACACGTTTCAGCGTACTGCTTGTAATTGGCTGTCTGTGTTTGTGGATTACCTTGATATGTAGTCTTCTCCACATCTCAGTCAGGTATCTGGAGTGACCTAGATCCTAGAGCACCCAGAGCTGAATACGACTTGCTGTGATACTGGTGAAATCAGCTCAGATAAACTGGGACAATCACATGAAAACAAGCCTTGCTTCCACTGCTTTCAGGAGTAAAAATAATACATCTGCATACAATATGAAAGACCAGCTCTGATGTGCTCCCTTCTGCACTTCTTTCCAGGCAAATCCGTGACACTGTACACTGGATGTTCAGTGAACCCATGCTTGTTTACTACATTGGTGTGTTTCGAGATGCCTTTTGGCCAAATGGAAAGTTAGCACCACCACCGAGAGCCAAGAGCGACGAACAAAAGCAAGAGACCAAACAGAGAGCACAGCAAAAACTACTTGAAAACATTCCAGGTGAGATCACTTCCAATCTCCCTAATCATGAACTTAATAGCTCGTAAGAACACTGGTTAATCAAATACTGTTTTGCTGCATTTTAGATTTATTTTTTTCCTTTAGCATTGTAAATTATTGTTATTTGCGTAAATAAGGACAATTTTGCCTCTCCTGTCTGTCTGGTAGAGGGCCTGGATTTGGGTATTATTGGTGGATGCAAAATCCAGTATTGCTGTACTTCTGTATGTAATATGCATCAAGGTACCCAAGTTGAGTCAGGACTCTCTGCTGGTTCATTCTGAGCAAATACCAGGTGGTTCTGCTACCTGGAACTACTTGAATAGGGAGAGCAGCATGCCCCAAATTACTTATTCCTCTTACATTTCAAAACTGAAGAGGGAGGTCTACCCACACTGTCAGTGTTGTGTGTTGCTTTCTCTTTCTGATAAGTTTGAGGGCACTGCATATTAGTGGGACCTGCAGCCTAGAAGCATCCTAGATTGAGTGAAGTGTCCAGTACTTTCCTTTGCCTAACCTTACCTCCCAAGCCTAGGCAGCTTCCTCTTCAGCATGCATGTTTTTGGGGCACCATTCTGAGATGTTCCATTCCATCCCATTCAGAAGACAGAGTCCAGTTACATAATTCTGACCCATCAAAGACCACATAAACTCAAAGGAGCCTATCTGAGAAGAACCAAAATTCATTCCCTTTAGCCCTTGGAAATGGACTCAAACATAGCTTGAATGCTTTATCTCCCCTCCATCTGAACAGAATGTACTTCAATGAGCTATTTTATGGCTTCACTGAGACAACCTAAGGCGAGGAGCTATATGAGATGTCTCATCAACTTTTGCTGCAAAAAGAGCAGCAGATATGGATACAAAATACTCATCATTTGATGTGTAAACAACCCTCCATTTACTGTCGGTGTTACATACTCAGCTGCTTGTCTAGAATAGCCTCCAGAAGTTGGTTTGTAGGTTTGGTTTTTTTGGTTCTGAGTTTGGAGCGGTGTGTCAGGATAGAGCTGACTGCACTTTAATGATGAAGCATTGCATCACTATTTATTCTCTAATTTAACCCAAAATGTGACTTAGAATTCTCTTATTTGCGGGAGGTATTTACTGTGAAGATCGAGAGGCAATTTAAGTGCTAAATCTGACAACTGTTGTAGGAATTTTGCCTCTGAAGGTGCATTTAAGTGAATGGATTTAATAATGTAGGAGATTAGACGTTGCAAGGTGAACTACCTAAAAGGCATACTGTATGTCATGTTGAAGCATGTAAAATGTTGTCACGGAGATGTATACACTATTACTTAACCCGGGTAACTTGAGAATAAGGCTGTCTTTTCACTCTGTGACCGAAGTAACCTGTCTGGTTTTTAAAAGCTTGGTGAACGGGGACTATGTACCTTGTAACCACGGGCCATGAAGCGCAGTGGTTTTGTTTCCCCTCTTTTATGGGGTAGTAGCCTTAGCTGGAGGTTTTTCCCAGCATGAGTGAAACACTACAAGCTGAAGTACCGTCTGTTGCAGATACTCTGCAGAGTCTTGTTGGACAACAAAATGCCCGTCACGGTGTAGTGAAAGTGTTCAATGCGTTGCAAGAAAGAAAGGCTAACAAGCATCTACTCTATGTGAGTAACCAGAAAAGTAGCCTTTTAGCTTTATAATCCTGTTAATTGCTGAGCTCTGCTTACTCTGTGTTAAAGCCTGGAGTGTGTGTTTTTGTAGAGATTTATGCTGGACAATTGTTCCCTGTGCAAGTAGCTTTGTTGTTAAAATAAATCAGAAAAAAATTACTTGGTTCCATCACTGGACTAATTTTGAATAAGAAAATGTTTGAAACCAGTATTGCTTTTGTCTAAAAGAGATCCTTCTCCACCTCCAATTTGCCTAACTTAAGGTGCAAACTAATTTCTTCGTATAGCTGAGAAAAATAAATGTACCTTGGCGAATCCTAGGGAAGGAGAGCTCCAGGACCGGCTCACAGGACCTGACAGCCCTCCAAAAGTCCCATTCCTCTCCCGTTACTTGGGACTGGTTGGAGTATGGAGCTGGATCCAAGTATAATATGGTGACTCTCTATCAGTCTCCGGGCTCATTTCCTGCAGCAACCTGCTGAGGAGGCACGAGCCCTGGTGCTTCCATGTGTGCTACTGTGGCTTTGACAGAACAGCACCAGCTTGTACAGGGTGGGGAAATCCCATCAGAAGGCAGCTGCCCGTGGTACTTGCCTTCTTTCAGCCTTAAGACGCTTCCCATCTTATCTGTAGGGTGCATGCTAGCTTCAGGATGAAAGAAAAGCAGTTGTGTGGATGATGAGTAGAATAACCCTGCATGCATCTGTTATCTGTGATGCTCTAAACGTGATGGGGCTGGGAGGGGGAAGAAATTCCTATTTGGCACTTGGGTTTATCTTAATTCTCTTCTGTTTTTCAGGTTCTGCTGGAACTGCTGCTAACTGAACTGTGTCCTGAGCTAAGAGCTCATTTAGAGCAGCTTAATGCCACTTAGGTTGGAATCTGCACAATTGGACCACTAGAGAAATGTCTATGTCCAATAATAGACATGAAAGTTATTTTCCTCTTTTCCATAGAGGGCTGAGGACTATGATTATTTTTAGCATTTTTCTTTCCTCTTGAGGTTTTTTGTGAAGTAAACAGACTTGAAAAGATCTAATGCTGTAGTAGGGTAGACAAAACAATGCTGTATAGTCGCCAATTTTTATTTAAATTGTTCTATTTGACTACTCTTCTGTTTCAAACATAGATTGAAAAATAAATGTTCATATAAGCTGAAAGAAACCAGAAAATATTTTAAACATTTACGAAAAGAAATTTTGCTTATAGTGGTAAACTAATGAATGTTGTACAGTTCTAATCTCCTCGCGGAGGATTTAAGCATTCCTTTTTTCTTGTGCATTGGAAAAGCCTTGTCGTGCAATACTACATGTAAAGCTATTGTGAAAATTTTATCAATTTTATTTTTACCAAAGATTTCCCATGGTTTGAAGCATTTGTAAGCAATAAATAACACAACTGGATTGCAGTGCTTGCTAATGAGGCTGTACTGACAACTGACGAATGAGTTTGACGGCTCTGGTTTCGGAAGGAATATTTACATTCCTTTGAAGTCTGTGTCAAAAACACGTATTGTAAATTGGGATGTCCTAACAGAATGCCTGTGATAAATGTTAGTTCAGAGATCAGTGCTTATGAATTGCTTCTACGAATGATTAAGGAGATGTTTAATTAAACCATTCTTATAACTTCCCTGATATTACTCAGGGCTGTTTTATTCAAATACCCCAATTTCAAACAACCTTCAGATCTTTCCCTTATTTTATACAAGGAAAGAAAACTATGTCTTCAGTGTTGGTTTGTTTTTCTTTTTTTTTTTTAATTTATGTAAAAATATGTAAATATGGTCTTAATGCACATCTAAATAATTAAACATCATCAAAAATCCCTAGATGACACTCATTACTTTCTTTTAAATTCAGTACAGTTGTGCTCTAAGAAAAACTGCTTGCAGTGAAGACTGACTGTATTGTAAGGTATGTAAAATGTATATGCTCTATTTAAATCAATGTTTTTTAGTAACATCTAGCCTTCTGTTCCAACAGGTCCCAACAAGTTTTCAAGTTGCAGCGCTGTCCTAAGACGTGAGCCAAATTCTACACAAAGTTTTACAAGTAAATAGATATTTAGGAATGTGCAAGCTTACCATAGCAATGAGTCAAATTTAGTGATTAATCAGAGTATCTTTTGATAAAAGATTCAGCATAACACTGCTGAGGTGTATGCACTGCTAACCAAAAGGTTTTCAGCTATTTCTAATACAAGCAGAGGCGGTGTAAATGCAACAGGGTTCAGTACTGGGTTTGTATATATTTCATTATTCGTTAAAGCTGTTTTCTTCTTTTCCAATTCCTAAGTCCCTTATTCGCCTTCCTTTCCCTCTTGGGAAGGAAGAGGGGTTAATAGAGAGCATCTGTTATTTGTCTAGTGGCCAGACCAGCCCTAACCCTTGATAGATTTATTAGCACCCATTTTTTATTTGGCCCAGAATTTACTTCGGCTCAAACCCCCAACCCTGAGATTACAACTCTCATGCTCTAGTGACTGAGCAGTCAGATTGAGGATTGAAGACAGGCCTCAATGCAGAGGACGTGTATTGACTGTTTCCATAGGAATATTTTTGGGGTTTTGTTTGTTTTTTTCTTTGTTTTTTCTCCTGTTGTTTCTTTGTGAGGTTTTTTTGTTTGATTGTTTTTCATTTTTGTTTGTGTTTTTTGTTTGTTTGTTTTTCCATAGTTCTGTAAGTTGTATTTTCTAGTTTTAGAAGTTGACATGGCTTGAACTGTAAAGCTTAGTGTCATACAGGCAATTTCCAACTTTGAATCTCTGCAGTCTTAAGAGTAAAATGTGTTAAGTGATCTAGATGCATTAGAAAAGCATGAGAGAGACAGTATGCACACCACTAGCAAAGGTAAGATTTAAAAATAATCATGAGGTGTGAATGGGTTGTATGTGAAAACTAGACAAGTTTGGATTCAAGTTCTGCAGAATGTTAAAATTTAACGGTTGCATACTAAAAATGCAAGAAAGGAAACGATCATTTTTATTTGGTTTTGGTTTGATTCACGTGCTATACTGCAGTAGCATTATGATGTGAAGAAAACACAGGACATTTGTCCTAGTCAAATGTCCTTAATAAACCTTCAGTCTTCAATACCATTTTAAAAAGTCTGCCTTTGCCTCATCTCAGTTGAAAAAAGTGTGAGGTTTTTGCTCTCTTTTTTTTTTTTTGTTAGCTAAAAAAGAATCAGTAAGTTGCTTTAAGTAGTAATTTCTGTAGAGTCGAAAAACAAGCAGTAAGTGATGAACAGTCTATAATTGCTGGAGATTAAAGATGGTGTATTGTAGGGAATACATTTATATACCAGTCACAGTTAAAGGAAGCACTAAATTTTCCCAAGATTAGCTGCCAGTTGAAGGTCATAAGCCACACCAGGATCCAGAAGGCATGCCTTTGAAAACAAAGAATAGAGCGTTCTAGTTAGCTAAAGTAAAATTGTATGTTGTCAATATAACATTAATAAAGTCTTTAAGTTTTGTTGACATTATCTGAGATAAGCTTGTTAAAATGTTAGAGAGTTGATATATTCACTCAAATCCATGTTTCCGATGCCACATTTTAAACACCAATTTTATTTTTTTTTAATGAGCATGCTTGATGGTACTGTCAGGCTTGGGTTTATTTGTTTTCCATTCTGTTGGTTGGTATGGCATGTGCTGGCACCACAGTCAGAAACGTTAGAATCATAGAATCGTAGAATGGTGGGGATTGGAAGGGACCTCTGGAGATTGAGTCCAACGCCCCTGCCAGCACAGGAACACCCGGGGCATGCCACACAAGAACAGATCCAGGTGGGTCTTCGAAGTCTCTAGAGAAGGAGACTCCACAACCTCTCTGGGCAGCCTGTTCCAGGGTTCTATCACCCTTACAGTGAAGAAGTTTCTCCTCATGTTGAGGTAGAACTTCCTGTGTTTCACCCTGCTACCATTACCTCTTCTATCACAGGGTACAACTGAAAAGAGACTGGCCCCTTCTACTTGACACCCACCCTTCAGATATTTGTGAACATTAATAAGGTCTTCTCTTTTCCAGGCTAAACAGCCCCAGGGCTCTCAGCCTTTCCTCATAAGAGAGATGTTCCAGTTCCTTCATCACATTTGTAGCTCTCCACTGGACTCTCTCTAGAGTAATTAATCTGCTTACAGACTAGCTCAGTGTTGTTCATTTCCATCACCTGTTTCAGTACCCTCTGGGATGCTCATCTTCTCTTTCTTGCCTCTTTCAAAGGTGACTGTGTCTAAGAACACTAGGTCAAAACCACAGCTGAACAGTCATTTAAAAAAGCAGACAGGATTTTAATTTTAAGTGGGTATAACTGTACAGTTAACATGAGAATTATTTTCCAGGTACAAAAGAAACCGAACACACCCACAGCTCTTGTCTTCTACTTGTTCTAACGTTACTGCTTCAGGTAGTTTCCTTGCTAATTTTCTGTTCCTTCTCTTCTGTTGCTGACATAGAGAGGCATGGCACTACTCAGCAGAAATCATCTGTTTGTGCTAAGAAGCTAGTGACGTTCCTAGATCAGTCTCGGGTGTATAGCTGCTGAATGATGAGTGAAATTTGTACTTTCCAGTTGTGGTGGTGACACTAAACCTGATAGAAGACAGTGGGAAGGGCTATATTCACACAAAGCCATGCAGCAATTTAACCCTGACGGGCCTTTTCCATGCCCTAAGACTTACCTTGGAGCACTAGCTACAGTGTTTCTAACACCCCAGTGTCTATTCCTTTCCTGATCTCCTCCTCAGCCTATTCTCTATTAACACTTTTCCCAGGAGGAGAACCACATGTTTAAAATATATGTATTTAGTGGATCACCTGCTCTGATAGGCTTCTTGTATCAGTGCCTTCCTTGAGTAAGGAGCCACAAAAATAGTTATATGATAATTTATAATTTACATAACTCTACGTTTATGGGGATTGCATCAAGCTGGGCATCAAAGTATTCTACTTGCAGAAAGAGATGGTCTCTGTTCACAGAAATCACAGTGTCTCTGAAGCAGAGATACAACCTTGCTATGCTCCCTTTAGTTGGCATAATATCTCACCTTGACTTTACCTTTAGGCATCACTGATATTATTTAGCAGATTCATCCAGAAGCCATTATTGATCTTTTTCCTCAAGCAATAAATCTCACTTAGCTTCAGAACTTTCAAAAAATGTGACCTATTTTTCCCCTCTGTATCAGTAACAGCAAATCCTCAGCTATTGCAAAAAAATGTAAACATAAAAACAAGCACAACAACCAGTTGTGACCAGTTTCAGTAGCATTAATGAAGGCTGTCGTTCAAGAATAACAAGTAGAGGAAGAGTAACAATTTTTCAGTTTGAGAGAATGACAGATAGCAAATGAGTTGGGGATAAAATGATTCAGATGGTTTAAATAATTTATCTTGCAAGTTACCAAGCTCATTAGCGTGGTGATTATCAGATATAATTTTTTGTTGTTGTGCAGAATGCATTGTTTGCTTAATAGTATCCTTTCGAGACTATTTATAGTAGTCTTCAATATACTCTTCACTCTTCCATTTTCTTGCACAGGTTGTTCTTCTTTTCTTTTTTTTTAAACATAATTATGTTGTGAGTCTTTAACCAAACAGCAAGTTTAAAGACTCAAATTCAAGGTATTTCTCAGTTTCATGAGGTACAAACAAGACTCCTTACCTTAGAATAGTATTTTTTAGCAGCGGCTTGATCTTGACGGACACCTAGGCCAAGCTGAAGGCATCTGGCCAAGTAGAAAGCAGCCATAGCAGCCCCCTTGGCTACATAAGCAGGAAGACAATCAGTTACCTTTGCTTGCATATCGATGTCATCGTTTTCTGTAACCCTGTTGTGGAATTTACAGCATTAGGTTGGATAGATAATGCTATTTCAAGCAGTAATTTAAGTTGGCCATATGTATCAGATGACTTAACAATGCCTCCTTTCCATGTACATAATTTTCCAAAATAAGCTGAAATCTACATGTATTCAGCAGCCTGATGAGGATTCTTCTATTCAGTATTTGATTTGAAGTTAGTTTTATTTTAATATTGTGATACTGAATAGCAAACAGATGTAGCTTTTGCAGTCACTTTCACTAGTTTTACTAGTTAGAAAAGGCAGCATATTCTATGCTAATTGTTCCTATTAAAATCTTTCATGGAAATTAATGTATATGTGGCAGAAAGGCAAAGGTCTTGTTTCATATAATTGAGCAAGGCCATTTAGAGGAAAATGTCCTTGCCCACAGCAGGGGTGTTGGAACTAACCATCTTTAAAGGGCCAACCCAAGCCACTCCATGATTCTAAAACTCCAAGGACAATGGCAAATCATAGTAATCTGAACATCTTGGACATAATTGAGAGCCTCAGGTTATAAGACCCACCTAGGATGACCACTTATGACTGTTTCAGCTCAATTATTTTCTTTCTTCTGCGTGTATTTGTCTGCTTGCTGTCACCTTATTTTCAGCATGTTGTTTTTGCTAAGACCCGTTTTAAGAATCAGAGGGACAAAGTGAACATTGTTTTAACTATGAGGCTATAATTACCTAGTATTGTTACTATAGTATTAGGTACAACATTTTCTAAGTGGGAATTGTTTTATTTTTTTCCCTAACTGTTGTATTAACCCCACCCCCCAAGCACCATATCCTTTCCAGATACCAAACAGTAATTACATGGTTCTTCACACAACATTTCAGTTTTTTGTTGTACAAATAGTCATGGACTTGACAGAAAAAAAAAAAAAAAGAAAAACAGAAGTCATTTCACTTCATAGCTACTCCCTATAAAGCAGTGTTTATGTAAGATTGTTCTGAACTGACCCTCTGCAAGTCAGTGACTGCTAAATCACCTCAGCACGTTGAGAGCAATGTTCTCTCACCTAACTTGCCCCATTAACAAATACACTAACACAACAGGAGTAAAAAAGCCCAAAGACTTACTAACAAGAACACCTCAGGTATAGTAACAGTAACCTATCTTTCCTGGTATGTAGCATTTTTTGCCTTCTTTTTCAAAAGATGCTGATGCAAATAAAAAAAACCCAGTCAAGTCAGGGAAAAATTCCAGTCCAGCACAGCTGACTTCAAGAACATACCATAGCAGTGGGTAAGTAGAACTGTATGGGATAACTAAATTGATATTTGAAGTACCAGTAGCTATTCTAGACTCCAAATATTAAGCGAGGTTATACTGTACATAATGACATGATGTTTGTGTTGATGTTTGCACATAATACAACAAGCTGCATAGTTTGTACGAACATAAAAGGACAAACAAATTTTAGCAGAAAAGGTAATGATGCTTGATACAACTGGTAGAACTGCTGTGAGATTTTTGCCTCAGGGCCAACTGCAATCCCAATTAGTAGAACTGTTTCAAGTATGGTGGCAATATCTTTTGGTTCATAAATTGTCACTTTTCTGGCTGTAGTACAGGATTTCATTGCTATGTTCTGCGATTGCAGCTGCTGAAGGGCACTGTTTACTTGTCTGCATCATTTAACGTGCAGTGCTGACTGGAGGGGATGTGCTCTAAGCAAGACAAGCTCGACTAGACTGAATAGCTGGCAGTCTACTTACAGTGCAAGAGAAAGAAAAGCAGCGGTTCAGGGGGAGAGCAAACAATCCTTTTCAGCAAGGAGTACAGCAAACAGCATTTAGAGCTGAAGCACAGAAGTGCCAGCATGGCTGCTACACAGTGGCACGTTCAGGGTGCAGCTTCTGTAAGATGGTAAGTTGTGACACATTTATTGCTGGGCAGCTTCATTAACACGCCACAAAAAGCACGAATGCTGTTGTGTGCAGCTTGTATCAGTAGTCAGTCTAGCTGCATATTATTTCCAGCAATTTCATCATCTGACAGATGGAATTTTTAACATACACTGTTTAGCTCTGGAGGTCTGTCACAGAAATGTGCTGTTTATCAGCTACAGACCTGGCACCAACATTGCTTTTCTCCATGACTAGTTGAGATACAGAGACTTGATACCGACTGGCCATGTTTAATAGTGTAGCCTCAACTCGATGTTGCTGTTTCTGCAGCACACGAGTCAATACACAACCCACTCCAGAGCATGTAGGTAGAGCAGCAAGTCCCACAGTGGCTGCCTGTGGAAAAGCCAGTCAGTGCTGCCTAGCTGTGGCTCTGCCCAGTACCTCTACACAAGCAGATAATCACCAGAAACCATTTGCATGCAAATGCCTGTTTTGTGGTCCAGGCAAAAAAAAAAGCCTGTGCACCCCAGCAGACAGCAACTGATGAAAAGCTTAAGGGTGATAACTTGGCACTGTCTGCAGCAGCTGCTTCTAGGTCCCAGGCCATGCTGCTCAGAGTGCTTACTGCAGGATCCCACCCCCTATCAATGCTCTCAGGTAAAGGACATGGGAACCAAAGCACACTGAGCAAGGACATGATGGTAGGAGACAAAGGGTAGAAATCACAATGGGGGATGTGTCAAACAGAAGAATAAATGTAGGGGTTTAAAAGGGAATGGTGAAGGTAGGAGCCTAGAACAGGCTGTGGACTGAGAAGATGGGAAGTCAGGGTTGAATGTGGGCTTCTACTTGGTCTGCTTGGGATTCCAGTTCAAGGCTGTTTTGCCTCACAGGGTCAGAAAGAAAGGTAGAGCTGTACTGAATAACCAAGAACCTTACAGTATTAAATTTATCTTGTTTGCTGTTCCCTCTTTAAAGGTGAGGTCTTGCAATTCATTATCTCAAACGTTTTTCAAGTTTGCGAGACAAGAGCATGAATTTAATCACTTTAATCTGAGTTCCATCGTCTCACATGAAGAGCTATAATAAAAAATACTGAAATTAATTTCACCTTTTGGCTACCGCAGCAGCTGTTGAGTAAAATTTTCTGTTGTAAAAATATTCCACAAGATGGCCTTGAGCATAGATGTTTCCACGTTCTGCTGCTTCTCTCAAACACTCCAAAGCAGCCTTTGTGTTTTGCCGTATACCTTTTCCATAGAGATACATAACACCAAGTGCTCCCTGGGATTCCAGGTTTCCATTGCCACATGCTTCTGAATGCCAGAAAAAAGCCTAAACGAGAGGCACAAGGTTTGAGTATAGATTAACTTCAGCTTCTTTTCCTGCATAGTCAAAAGGTACAAGTGGGCTTTACCTTCCTCAGGTCTTTTAGAACAGACACAGAATAAAGCATTCCTAAAGTACTCTGGGCCTTCACGCTTGCTTTTGGGTTCCCATGGTCTGCAGCAAAAAGCCATAACCTAAGAAAATGGAGACAAAGAAAGTTTAAGTGACACAGCATCTTAGCATCTTGTAATCATCAGGAAAATTACTGACAGCCATTACCTTTCAGCCTCTGTAGTTGACTGCTTAACACCACATCCTTCATAGTGCGCTCTGCCGAGGTTGTATGCAGCTGCAAACTTCAAGTGCCTTGCTTTTGGGGAATCAGAGGTGAGTATTTTCTTCATGTAGTCCACTCCCTTTTCCTAAAATTCGGATATTTTAATTACTGCCTTCAGACTGGAAGAGGATGAACTAAAGAACCTGAGAATCCACCAACTCCTGCAAGACAGGTAATTTCTCCACTTTGAAGAAAGACTGAGGCATACGGGGAGGGGAGCCTGGAGGACAGTGTTGTACCAAACCAGAACTGATCTTTGGCAACTAGACAGTCCCTAGATTATTTTTTTTTTTACACCCTCATATTTTTAATGTGAAACATTTCTGTAGAAAAATTCATCTGATACTGTAGTATTCTTCTTCATTGATAAATTTTTTCTCAGAAATGTTCTTGTGCCTACATAATTGAGTGTCACATCCTAAACTGGCTACATTGTCAATTTTAGACTTCTGGATTTTTTTTTCATGTTGCATAATACATCTAAAATGATAAAGCAACCTTAGCAGAAGGCAAAGCGAAACAACAGCATACTCTGAAGCTTCTCCCTTTAAAATACCTCCAACTCATAATGGGAAAAAAAATTAAAATGTTAAATAAAGGGAGAAGATTGTGTATGAGCAGCTGTACTGTGTATCACCCAAGGGCCTCATAAGTATTTTGGAAGCAAAATTTGCACAGTTAGGATTTAGTATGGAAGCCCTCTTTAAATACACTAGAAATAGTCCTTTATAAAAGGTTTCTCTTTTATTTTGTAACATACACAAAAACCCAAACCCCATACTTCACTGAAATGTTTATTTGTGAGTAAATTAATGTGGTAATTATACAGAACAAATGAACACCTCTAAAACCTAGCAGAATATTTTCTTCTCTGCTGACAATCCTCTAAGCACCAGACAAAAATCTGGTTTGTTAATACACTGGTTCATTTTCTTGCTCTTCTATCTTATCTACCCTTTCTTTCTTTATCTTTGTGTTCTTTCCTCATGCTACTCTTTAAGATCATGTTCTCTAATAAATTAATTCTGTTCTTCTTATTGTAGCAATTATTCCTTTCTATTTTTTTTTTGTACTGTATTTCTTCACTTTGGATTCTTGAAATCCTTACAAATTCAATTCTTTATTTGTCTAATTTAAAAATATTACTGTCAGCCACAGGAAGAAGCACAGTCTTCTTTAGCATCTGTGTTATGGGAATGAAAAGTACCTTAGAAAAAATCTTTGCAACAGATGTTTTACACTTTGAAATGAAACAACTGTATTTCAGTGTTTACACATTTTATTTTCATTTATATACACTGCTTATAAGTATCAAATTAATAGCCATTTTTTTAAAACAAAGCTTCCACACAAAGTGCAACCCAAGCCTTAGAAGTTATTTTTCAGCATTTTTCCGATAAACTTATTTTATTATGTCTATTTTTGAGAACTTCAGCCTAGAACCTACTCTTTTTAATGATGGTTTGTAAACATACGTTCTTTATGAAACTGATTTAAAGAAAGGCATGTTTATTTTAAACTAAATAAGCTTAGAACGAAGCTCTTAGTAACTATCAGCTAATATTAAAACAGAAGTAAAAAGCGTACAGCTAGCTTACTCACAGGGTCTTCTTTAGTGCCTAGTCCATCATAATGCATTACACCAAGCTGATACATTGCTTGAAAATCTGTATCCTTGATTTTTTCAAATTGTATTAATGCTTCTTCATACGAGCCCTGGGAAGGACAGAACCAACAATGAAGTACCCAGAACAAAGAGTATGTACAGCATCTCAACGCTCCAGTATATACTGTCTTAAAGAGTTTTTCAACCTGGAGCATGTCCCTCATGAACAAGGAACAAAAAATTGCAACCGTAGAAGTGGCAGAGAAGAGAAACAGAGTAAGTCAACAACCGCAAGAAAGTTGGATAGGATACAAGTACTTGGGACTTCCAAACAAGTTTTTATTGGTTTATATATATAAATTAGTAATAATTAAAACCAAACACACAACGAAACAACAAACAACACAGCACTAAATATAAGTAGTGATACACAAACATCATCTCTCAACCCAAGAGACACTGTGACAACCTTTCTTCTCCTCCCTCAAATGCCATATTTTTTGTTTCAGGAGATCAGAGCCTTGTTCAGATGCCCTGCCTTACCTATCTGACATCCCTTAGCTGTTCTTACACCTCGGAGGTTTAAGATTCTGCTTTTACATCTCAACTCAAGGTTGGTTTTGCAAAGGCTAAACTTAGATATCTGAAAACTTTATGGACCCAGCTGCCTCCCCCACCTTTCTTACAAGGGAATCACCTGCAACAGCAGAGATACTTCCACTTCTAAGAAAGAATCTTAGAATCTGCATTACATCAAAGAAGAAACTGTATTTAAAAATGCAGTTAAACATCTGTAATGTAACAAGTTAACTGAGCCTGGCATCCGTACTGAAATATTTTTACGCATGCATAGAAGCACTCTAAGTAAAAACAATATTGAAATTAAAATGCTCTTCTCTATACTCTTCATTCAAATTTTCTGTACGTTTTGATAAATACCAGACTGCAAAAGCTTAGAAATGAGCAATTGTTCAGCAGTCAGCCAAATATCCTCACAATGACAAAACACCCCTTCTTAGTACTGTCTGAACTATTAATTGTCTAAACTACTAATTGTCTCAGGAGCTTAGACATCATAACTGTGTGGGCTTTGGGTTTTTTCAGGAAACCTAGAGATAAAACAGTGCCTTCTGACAACCACCTGTCTTGAGTATCAAAGAAAAAAGTACAGGAGGCATTTGTACTCTCATCTTTCCTGAAAATTCAGTGCTGTAAGCAGCAGTCACTGGCCAGGAAGTGATTTTTTTCTAACATCTGAAACTATGAGAACATGCTTTTTCAGTCACTACAGACATATGTCCAAAAATCTGGAAATTAAAAGCTGCTCAAAGAATAACTTTTAGGGATGGGCAGCACTATGTAGCATGAACATCCATGCCAGCTCATCAAGCAGCAGCCAGGTCTTCTCCGTGGGCTCATGCCAAAATCAGGCAATTCATTAACGAAAACATTAAGAGACAGGGCCCAGAAAGCAGAAACCCTGAGTGAGTTAATTCTGTTCCTGTTGCAAACCCTGAGGCTGATCTACGCTGTGTTACTACCTGCACTATTAACAGTACCCAATCCGTGCATGTCACATTTAAAAGTATGTGAATCAGTGCTTGTAGTACGTTCTCTTCCATCTTCCTGAACTGAGTTATTCTAATTTTTCACAAAAAACTGAGGTTTAAGGTTCACCTGCCAGCCTGTCTTATGCTATTCCCTGAGCATTTATTTTCCAATAGATAGGGCAACCCATTTTGGCAGAAATCTCAAAGATAACGTGTTTCAATACATTCATCAAACCTGACAGGTAAGGAATAAAGATTGAAAGCTGTGTTTTGGTCAAGGACCAGTGCCACCACGTAATTGAAAATACAGCCTGTTGTGTTTGGCCAGTCAGCTGGCCAAGAAACAGCTTCACCTGGAAGTTAGCTGTAGCACTAGGAGGCTGCTGATTTATCTGGTCCTTGGGAGACCTTGGAGGGAACAGGAAGGCACCGCTAGATGCCTTAGGGAAGTGTCAGAAAATTTATTTAGATGGAACACCAGGTGATTTTCATAAGAAAAAAAGAGGCATGGGCATCTCTGGTAGCTTCTTTTAAGGTGTCTCTTTTTCCACTGAAATTGTATTGATTGTCAGCTTTATACTATTTACTTAAAAGAAGGAAACCACAACCTCTTCATAGTACAGTTGTCCTTTCAGGAAACATGCCAGGGGATCTCCACCCGCCGCTCTCTCTGTCAGCAGCTCCTCCGCTTTTGCAAATGAAGCAGCACGGCCCCCGTTCTCTGCTTAAAAACAGACAGACGCTTGGGTTTGGAACACCATAGGTAAGCACGCTAAAGCTCTACAGCTGGCGGGGTCCCCTTTTTCTTGCATTTTTAAAAGACTAAGACGAAAGAGAGGCCTCTTTGTTCAAAAGGACAAGTGCAGTTAAGACAGCTTCACCCCTCTGAACCTGAAGTTCTTCACGGGAGAGCGTCACAAGCCAACCTGAGGTCCGCCCGAAAGAGGGGACTTAGCATCACTAAATACCTCTCGGTGCCTGCCGGGAAGCCGCGCGGCCGGCGGAGCCTCACAGGCCCGGCTCCAGCACGGCCGGGGAGCCTGAGGGGCAGGGGGCTCGGCAGGCCCGCTCCCTACCTGGCACCTCGGGGGCGGGCGGGGCGCCGCAGGCCCGGGGCAGCCGCTCGCTGCGCAGCTTCATCCCGCGCCGGCCGCGAACCAGAGGGGCCGAGCGGCGAGCCCGGCGGGCGCTCGCAATCCGGCCGTGCCGGGTAACGGTGACTCGGGAGCTCCGCAGCGGCCCCTGCTGGTCTCTGGCTCCCCGGGGGCGGGGGGGTGCCGGCTGCCTGTTGTCCTCCTTGGTACCCCAGAGCCCCGCGCAGCCCGGCCTGGAGCGCGGCGGCACCGGGCACCGCCGGCCCCCGCGGTCCCACGGCCTTTGACGCGGCATTGGCAGGAAGGCGGGGAAAGGGAAAGGAAAAGGAACGCTGGCGCTTTCCCTTCGGGTTTTGGTGCGTTTCGGGAAGGAACGGTGACGGCGCCGCGCAGGCCGGGGCTCTGGGGAGGTAGCAGTTGTTTGGCCAGGGACAGACAGCGTGAAAATATGTGACAGCACAGGAGAGGCTGTAGTAAGGGCATCCACCAGGTCTTTCCTGATACGTGCCCGTCTGCTGGCAAATTAAACAAGGAAGCCCGAACTGCTCTGTAAGCGGCTGGTCACAGGCAAAAGTAAGAGGAACTCTGAATGCAATTCAGTTAAAAGGGCACTGGGCTGCGAAACTCCAGTCTGGCAAATGGGACTTCGCTCCTTCCAGTGATGAGAAGCAGTTCGTTGTAACGTCAGGATGGGTTTTTTCCCCCATACAGCTACTACAAAACTCAGAAGGATAATTGGGGGAAAAATGCAGTTTGAAGCTGATTTTTCCTGAAAGGTAAGGCATCGTTTCCACTTCTACTGACAGCTCTTGTCTGTCTCTCTTATAAAAAAAACCCAAAAATGACATAATACCAAAATGCTGCAAGAGTGCTTTTAAAATGATCTTTAACTGCATTCCCAGCTTTTTTTTTCTTTTCTCCCCCCCCCCCCCAGGTGATTATCATCCTTTCATTTTTGGCAGCGCAATCTGTTTCTATAGCAACAGAGGCGGAGGCAACAGTCACAACAGGAGGGTAGTGCCCGCAGATTTGGGTGGTTGAACCAGTGGGCGCTGCATGATGTTTTCCAACAGTCCCAGCTGACTTGGAAGTGCCGAAACAACTCCTAAAACTCATCCTGATTCATTTTGCGTAGGAGATAGAGCCTAAGAAGTCTAGAGGAAATTGATTACTTGATTCAACAGGCAGCGTGAAGAACAGCCTGTGACAGCAGCAATACCCTCCAGCCAAGGCAATTAAAACTGGACTGCGTGGATGCTTTTGTTGCTGAAGGGTGTGAGATTCAACAGCACACCGTGGTTAACCCGATTGCTTGCACATGTTTATTAGGACTAGCTTTTCCAATTTAATTGTCTTGATACCTATGTGAGATGTGTGGTCTGAGATACAAAGCACAGAGGAATTTCTAGAGAGTTGTATTTCAGAGCAGCTGTAGCTAGGAAGCCTTGTCCTTAAGTGACGCTTGGGCTAGGCCATACAAAATCGATCAAAATTGTTGCCTTTGTGTTTATAACCAATATAGGTATGTTATTCAGAGGCAGAATAATTTTTTAGGCACTAATGAGGTGAGCAAAATGTTCTGTGGAGCTGGAAAACAAATTAGTAGGAAGAATTTCAAGAGAGTGGAGCCTGGCGGGAAAAAAACCCAAAACCAAATCACATTTGGTAATTACACAGGTAAGTGCATTTCTTTTCATATGAGAGATGAAAACTCAGATTATTCTGCTGAATTGATACACTGCCTCTGAACTGATACACTCCCTATGTACCTGGATTTCTGCACCTTTAGAAATTACATGTTCATATTGCACTATTTAAGTAATTTGTATTTGCTTTCCCAAAGGAGAAGCAGGAGGTAATTGTCATAATGCTTGTGCGTTTATTTCGGAACTGTATGTACCCTAAAGGAACACAGGTTTCCTTTCCCTCTGTTTATCAAAACCATGCAATGTTCTGTTTTGGTTTTTTTTAAATCATACAGCTTTTGATATCTTTCTTTTTTGTTGTTGTTAATGATGGGAGTGATTACGAGTAACTTCCATAGCAAACATGTAGGCATCTGACACAGGAGGAAATGCAGTAGTGGTAAGGAAACAGACCTGTATGCCTTGGACGCTGGGTTAGGATGCTCTTCACTTCTCATCAGGCTTTTGACTGTGAGGCATGATTAGTGGTAATTGAATCCTCTGTCAAATTGGATTTTACAGCCTGGAAAGAACAGCCAGTTGTTTTTAAACATAATCTAAGTGAAGACCGTGTCCATGCCAAATGAAGTTAGGCAGTCAGTGATAGGGGCTGTGGTTTCTCTGCAGGGTTTCCACCCCTGCCTTCCCCAGCAGCCATGGACACCAAGTACTCCCAGCTCTGCAGGGGCACAGCGAGTTTCACTGTGGAACCTCACTGTCCACGCTCAAATAGGTTCCAAATTCCAAACAGTTGTTTTTGATGGTAACTGCCTTTGAGTGTGGCTGTGACTGGTTCTAGTTTCCAGCACAGTCCAGTCTGGGGGTGAAAATTTTGTTTGTGACCTTGGCCCACATGGTCTGTCTGACCCTCTCGAGGACTTAAATGAAAATTCAGTTTTTTCAGATATGTTTTGATCAGAGCAGTAAGGGGCGTCTCTCCTGAGCTCTGCAGCCACCGCCATGTGCAGCCCTGGTTGGACTGGTGCTGGATCTGCTGTAACCCGCACCCCGGACGCGAGCCGCGGGTGTCATGGGTGGCTGGGTCTGGTGTGCGTGTTCTGTCTCCTCAGCCTGGTGGCGGAACTCGGGCAGGAAAGTACCAGGGGTTTTTCTACCCCGACTGAAGCTTTTCTGGGGAAAAAATTTAATTTAATCGTTTTTGGTGTTTGTTTTTTTTTCTTCCCTAGATGCAAGGCCGCCTCGGTGTCGCCTTTCCCGAGCAGCTGTGACACGGCGCCTTGGCAGAACAGCCGCGGAAGGTGCGTGTGGCAGCACCGACTCAGGCGGGTGAAGCGACGGCGGTGCCGCGCGGGGCTGGGGCTCGGCAGATGTCCCTGGATGACAACCAACCAACCAACCAACCGCAGGAGCTTCCCCGGGCGGGCTTTGGCTCCCC
>WTSP01001297.1:0-13178 GCA_025331215.1 Actenoides lindsayi | reverse complement strand
CCTTTCCCTGCACGACGCCCTTCCGATCCGAACATAATACAAAGCTCCCCCCCCCCCGCCCCGACATTCTTGATGACATCAGGTCAACCCACTTACTTCTCCATCATGTAACGAGACACTAGTTACTTTTAAATAGCAAGATAGGATTCTATGTAACTATGTATTAGCTGTTACAGATATTATACTTAAGCAGAAGATGCCATATAGAAGTAGAGTTCCTACAGGCATCTGCAAAAAAAGGAGAAGGAAAAACATTTATTATTCTTGGGAAATAAGCAGAACAGAAATATAAAAGGCTTATGTTTTCAATATGGATCTGAAAAAAAAATCTGAAAGAGGGCTTTTTCTTATAAGCAAGCAAAATGAACTTTGTTCTAATGTACAGATATATTTTGCGAAGACATATATGTGTGTATGCATATATTTTTGTATGGAATGACATTTTCTTCTCAGATCAAGATTCATTCTGTTCAGCCAAGGCTCCTCACTTCTCTCTTCCATCCGTACTGATCTTTCATAATAAGAGTTTTAGCAAAGAAGGTTTGACAGCTTCAGTTACATGTTCTATTAGTATTATTTTTATAATTTTAACTTGAACATGAATCTTACCTTTATAGAATCTTTCTGATTGAAGATTGCCACAACTGTTAGAGAAAGAAACTATTTTTTTTCTCAAACAGTGATCAAACCTCATCCTCTTTTATCTTGAAAAGAACTCCTGAAGTATAACTGTAAAACTGCCAGGGCACCTTTGCTCTTTCACTACTAGGGCTTATGCACCAGCTCGACAATGTGATTCAGTCATTAGATGATGGCAAGATCTGCTATTCCAGCTTTTTAGCTCCTACAATCTTTATTGACACTTCTTAATCTTTACCTCAAACATTCCATTGTTCCACTCACTCACTGCACCCTTTTGATCAGAAAACAGTAATCACAGCAAATTGCCTGCTAGTTTTACAATACTAACAACTATCCAAAAGGTATGAACAGCACCATCAAATTGCTACAGTTTATAATTTGCACTATGACCTGAACTGTGGGAAGGGACATACATGGGTTTTTGCTTAATTTGGGAAGTTTATCTTATCTTAATCTATCCAGCTGTGTTGTCTCTGTGGGAGAGGAAAAAGCATATTCTCAACATGAGCTATTCACAATGTCAAATTTTACTGAAGACTAGGCAAAATGTGATTCTTACATGATTCATATGCTCAGTTAAAGACTACAAGGAGGTCTTCAATTTTCCTTGACCTGCTTGCATGTTTATAGTGAAGACTATAAACTTCTTTGTCTGCACTGGGATTTTATTTCAAGATAACAAACTCAAAAATATACATTTTTTTTAAGTGATGGCAAGACTTCTTATTGTATGAAGTACAAGAAACTAAGTGTTGCAAATGCTTCCAACAAGGAGGTAATTTTCAGAGTGTGGTCTTTGGCACACCTATAGTCTATAAAGTCATGGTAAGAGTTCTGCATGTAAATTATGGAGTTATAATACATAGGAAAACGTACAACATTTTCAATTGCAATTATACACTAAAACATGAGTTGAAACGTCTATCTGACACTCATCCATGAAATAATAAGATAAAACAATGGTCTTACCTGGCACTGGAATTTCTTCTAAAAATCTTTGTGGTGAATATATGCATATATGCATAAGCTATAGGAGAACCAGTTCTCCAGTTTTATTGTTCTATTAGGGACTATAGGACTCGACTGACTAGATCTAAAGATAATATTACAGAATCACAGAACCACAGAATTTCTTAGATTGGAAAAGACCTTTAAGATCTTCTAGTTCAAACATTGAACTAATACTGAGAAGATCTTGACTAAACCATATCCCTCAACACTATATCTACATGACTCTTAAATACCTCCAGGGATGGGGACTCAACCAGTTCCCTGGGCAGTTCCAGTTCCAGTGTTCCAGTGCCTGATAATCCATTTGGTAAAGAAATTCTTCCTCCTATCTAATCTAAGCTTCCCTTGGTGCATCTTAAGGCCATTTCCTCTTGTTCTTTCACTTGTTGCTTGGGAGAACAGACTGAACCCCAGCTCTCTACAACCTCCTTTCTGGTAGTTGTAGAAAGCGAGATGGTCTCCCCCAAGCCTCCTTTTCTCCAAGCTAAACAAGACCAGCTATCTCAGCTGCTCCTCATAAGACATGTGCTCTAGACCCTTCACCAGCTTTTGGACATGCTCTAGTGCCTCAGTATCCTTCTTGTAGTGAGGGGCCCAAAAGTGAACACAGTACTTGAGATGTGGCTTCACTGGTGCTGAGTACAGACATAAAATCACTTCCCTGGTCCTACTTGCCACACCATTTCTCATACAGGCCAGGATGCCATTTGCCTTCTTGGTCACCTGGGCACACTGCCAGCTCATGTTCAGCTGGCTATCAATCAAAACCCCCAGATCCTTCTCTGTTGAGCAGTTTTCCAGCCAGGGGTTGTTGTAGCCAAAGTGCAGAACCCAGTATTTGGCCTTACTGAAATTCATACCATTGTCCTTGACCCATTGATCAGTTCTGTCTAGATCCCTCTGCAAAGACTCCCTACCCTTGAGCACATCAACAAGTCTACCCAGCTTGGTGTCATCTGCAAACTTAATGAGGGTGCACTCAATCCCCTCATCCAGATCATCAATAAAGATGTTAAACAGAACTAGCCCCAGTACTGAGTCCTGGGGGACACTACTCATGACTGGTAAGAATTACAAATAAAAGACAAAGAAAAGCCTAACTTGAAACTATTAAGAATAAAAGGAAAACAAGTTAGAGAAAATAACAGATCAGCATAGACAAGAATGTCATTTCAAAGTGCAATTAGTTAGGACATTCTTTTTTTTTAAGTCACACAGGCTATATGACAAAATGGATGACTGTTAACAGCAGGCATGCCGACTGTCTTTGATGCAAAGTCTTGGAGTTACCCAGACTACAAAACTGTGAATCTCAGCAAAGTAGTGCATTTAGGGCATAGAAATGAGCCCTTCTTCCCTTGGGAGACCAGCCCCTGGCCCTATAGGAAGAAAGACAAAAACTTAAGAAGTTCATCAATGGCAACTGTGAGACAACAGTGATCATATTTGGCAGTTTGAAGTGGGAACATTCGAGTTATTTCAAGTGTTAATATTTCAAGCAAATTACAACAGACTGCTTTGGATAAACAAAGTAAATTGCTCACAATAGCAGGAAAACTAGGAACATGTCTCTCTCTTCCCCCACCCTACAGTGTTCCTAAACCCACTGTATTTCATTACTATTGTTTCACAAAGTGAGATGAGGAAAAAAAAACCCAAACAAAAAGAACAAAAAAAAGCCCAAACTAACAAAAGAAGTTCAGTAGTCTATAGGTGTCTAGCAATCTGAACCTTCCTCCTCTTTCCTCTTTCCATGTTACCAAGGAAAACCACATAATATTAGATATTGACTGTTCAATGGATCTTTAAAGTGGTATCAGTCAATTTATACTTGCTCCTTCGAGGCTTGAACAAAGAGCAAAATTATTCTATTTCTGAGCATTGCTAAGTTTCCAAATGCTTCAGTATGTTCAGCAACATACAAGTTGATATGAAACATAATAAGATGTGATAAAGTCATCTGAAATTACAATATAGGCTTAGTTTCTCATTTACTTTCCACATACACCTGAGTGATTGCATTTAACAAACTGTATATATCGAAAAAATGTTTAGTCTTACACATGTAAGTAATTTGTTAAAAGTACTTAATAGCACAGTAGCACATGGAAACTTCAGATGAATTAAGTATTACAGGATCTTACAAGGTGTTCATCCAGAGGATATTTTCCTCACAGTAAGAATGTATAGACTTATTCTTCATATGTGTTATAGAGATATTAGAAAACTTGTCTGAGATCAGACATTCTGCATGTGATATACACAGAAGGATTCAGTCATGTAATTTAAGATTGCCTTGTCACAAATCGGATAGAGAAAGCATATTTAAATGGTATAGAGACAAGAAAAAGTCTAGACTATGCCTATAGACTAAATTTCAGCTCAGCTGAGTGAATCTTGCTTATATTTTTACAACTATTTCAGTCATCAAACTTGGTTTTAAGAAGGCATTTTCTCTAAGATGAATGGCTTACATTACTGTTTCTTCTTTAGCTTTCATATATAAGATCAAAAATCATCTAGGAATTTCCCGAGATAAAATTGTGTGTGTTGGCATTTAGGAATTACATTGATAATGTTAGTTAATAAGTGGTAAAATATTGCTTCTTCTCAATAATTCATGACAATGTAGTCATGGTGTTTGACCTTTTATTATCTATCTGAAGTTCATAAAAGAGTTTTGGATAACGTAGTTTTATGCATGTGATGCATAGCAACATATGAAAAACATGTTATACAGACTCTTCTGTATTAACTCATTACTACAACCATGGGAAACAGGCCAGGCTGAACTTGATTGTCTCATAGAGAATTGTATTCCTGATTTGTTCTATGTTTTTTTTTATCTAATTCAGCTGTTCCTCACATTTATTTATTTATTTTAAATCACCAAAGCTATGTTTCTTCATTTCCATTTTGTTCCATATTCTTCTATAAAAATAGTGTAAAACTAATGCCATACACATCACAACAGGTATCGAGAGATCAGTGTATTATCAAGGGTTTCCAATATAAGGACCGTCCTTGTTTAGTACAAGGGCAAGCCTGAATATGGTGCTTTCAAGAGTCCCTGTGACATTTTTGGAAGATAAATACGATAGCATCAGTATATGGGAGTGTTCAAATTGGGAAACCATGGAGAATCAAAACAGATAAGAGTTTATTGCTCATGGAGTTCAGAACACTGTATGCAGCATTCTGCTGCAGCTTAGCATGAGCCAGCAGGTTCCTTTGCATGCTGTCATAGTATTTTTAGTAAATTATATTTTCACATGTTTCTTTGAAGAAGCTAATGTGGAGAATATAAGACTACATTTTCTCTTATTCCTGTAAGCTCTCTGTCTTCCTACTCTTTCTTGAATCCACATTCCCTTCTTTCTTTCTTAACCCATCTTGAAATAGGTGTTACAAATTATTTGTCAAGACCCATTCATTAAGGGCCATTAAGTGTTAGAAGTCCAGCAAGGTATATCTGAAAATTGCAGTACAGTTACAGTGAGGCAAAGTAGTCCTCATGGGTCTGCAGAAGAGTATGGTTTTACTGATGTAGATAATGTGACAGCCCAAGTGATAGAACTGATAGTATAACTTGTGATATAAGCAAGACCAATCATATCCAACTAAAGAAACAGGACAAAAATACAGATATCCATTTTCTGCTTTTGTTTTCATTCTGAATTTTACTTTTGCTGAGCTGAGCACCTGAAATATGTGTGCTCTTAGAACTTAGTTCTGTAAATGTGCTTCTGGGTAGATATATGTGTCTTTTAGGTAAGAATGATTTCTAAAATTATAATGCAGACAGTGAATAGAAGTTGTTTAGGCATTTGTGTGTCAACATTTTGAAAAGCACATCTGAAGCACAAAATGGGGTAAAATTGGGGATATTTTGGATGCTTATCTTGAATCTTTCTTTACACTGCAGTATTAGCTACTCTGATATTTTACTGCTAAACTGTTTATGTTCTTAAATAGGCATTATTCAGAGCTCTGGATATGTGTTCCTCATTTAAATGCACTGAACTCCAGTCAGAATCAGTTAATAGGTTATTTAGTGGAAACATTCAAATTCACATAATATTGCATGTGCAGCAGTGTTGGAAGGATAAAATGAGTCAAATCACCTCAGCATTTCTCAGATGTAATCCTCCCACCAAAGCTATATTCCGTGAGGGTTCCCATCCTGAGGAGAGTTTTTAAATAATAACAAAGGAAGCCATCAAAGTTCAAAACGTTTCATCATATTTCACTAACAAAAGATGCCATGCCTTGTGATTATTTCTCTACTTTTTGAGCTGAACTTCATTTAAAATCTGAAAGCATGACACAGCCACAGGAAGAATGCCCCTTCTCCCAGCCAACAATAAAACCTATGAATTTTCCAAGATAAAGAATACATATTAAGCAAATGTGGCCTCAATTATATCAGAATTTCCTTATGGTGGAGTCTATTAGATTGTGGAATAGTTTCTCAGGGGCATCTGTGGAATCCTAATAGCTGGAGATAGTTTAAGCTGTGGGGAAAGCAACTTTCACTAGTTAATAAGGCTGGAAAATTAGTATAAACATTGGTTTTGGACACTAATTTATATGCAGTATGGAAGGAGAGATTCTATGTTGTACAAATTGCCTTGTAAGCTTCAAAATTCATTGGGCAAAAAAGTTACTAAACTGAGTAAACAGCAATAAAGGCAGATTTGCATATTTTATAGTGTATGCTTGTTTAAAGTAAATATTTCATAGCAGATAGTTACAGACAGACACAAAAATGGAAGTTTAGTTTAGGTAAAACACTGAGGGTGCAAGATCTCCTGAAGTAGAATAACAATAATAATCTTTAACTGACAATCCTACTTCATTTAAGAAAACATAGAGCGTTTTTCTCTTTCTCCTTCTCTCCCTTTTCCCTTCCTTTATAATCCCTGGATATTTAATGCCTTACATAATGGCCTGGTGAGCATATGTTCTTGGTTAGGGACCATTGTTTATGAAATTGTTACAGGTTTCAGATTTCTATGTGGCAAGCAGAACACCCAGGCCCCTGGCTGGTAGCAATTGGAGCCTTTCAGAGGTATGTAAACATTAGAGTGAGGAATTTATGAACCTACAGTTCAGCTGCATGGGACATTTCTCAACTTGGATTTTTTTTCTTTTTCTCTTTTGTATGTGAATACATTGCTTGACTTCAAACACAGTTGAGCACTACCTGGATATAGATAGAAAAGAACACCTGGAAATAATAACTGCTAAGCCATTAGTCTAATGCCTGCAGTAAGGGCTAAAAGAATATTTGGGTTAAAATTGATAAAGTTGTTCTAAATGAATCACCCAGATGAATTCAGCCTAAGTAAATAACTAGAATAAAAAGTGAAAGAAGATATAATTAGGGGACTGCAGTAGAGTATTCCAGTTACTGACTGAATATGAGAAAAAGAAAGAAAATGAAGATTCCTGATCAATTAAAAATTCTCTGGAAATCAAGACTGGCAATTGGAATTATGCTATTAAGAAATTATACACACAGGAAATGTCCTTCCTTTGCCATGCAGTATATCCTCTACTATCACAGAAGAATGTGGAAAATTTTCCCATGACAATAAGGTCATTGTTATGCATTTCTTAAAAACATCTTACTCTGGATGTTGAGGAAAAAGTGCACATGATCAAAGTTCCTTTCAGCCACCTTTATCACTTCCCTCTCCTTGAATGTACTGTGTTTTTTAAGCTTATCTAACTGGCTTAATGAGACAGAAAATAGGACTAGCTCTCAAAAAAAACCTTTCTGATTTGTTTTATTTTTCTACTGTTTTTTGTCTTTGGGAAATTGCAGAAGCATATGAGCTACGTGGATTAAATTCCGTTTGTACTTTAACAAGTAAGAGAGAGGTCTATGCAAGGGAACCTGAGAAAAAGACATTCTTTAGCTCAATGTACAGCAGTATCATACATAGAATTCAGGCAGTGCGTCCCAACCAGTGGCTGGAGGTTCATTTAAAATGTCTATATTTTAGCCCCTGAATGAGGACAAGAAATATATAGCCAAGTATGAAGTAATCCCTTGTTGTCTAGACAATTCTTAAGATCTATTAACATACTCCTAGCATCTTCTGGTCCTGAACAATTAACTAAAGTATTCAAAGTTTCACTGACTGTTTATTCTCTTGAAATTCTTTCTTGTTAATTCAAATAGAAATCTTATTAATAGGAAAAGCATTAGTTTATTCACTTTACAGGAGACTTTTGTGTTCTTCAGGAAAACTTTATCCTCAGTCAAGCAGCCTTAGCTTTACTTGAGTTATGTGTTAGGTTCTAGGTTCTTCTAGGACATGAGTGACTGAGGTAACAATATATTGATATGTTATTTAATTTTTATGCTTCTGACTCCCTCCAAACTAAGCCATAAGAGTACAAATAATCTGTTAGGCATTGCATATACTTGAAAAGAGTGAATGATCCTTATCTCTATTAAATAGGGAGAAATTATATAATTGTCCAAATTTCTAAATGGAAATAATAATTGAAATAGCATTCTTCATAACTACAGACTTATGTGCGCTTATGTGTGTCTTTCTAAGTCCCTAAGGTATAATTATAATAAGTTTATTGCCTGTCTTTATGAATAGCTAAGAAAACAAAGAACTATTAACTTCCTGCTACTTGAAAATGTTAACCTAATGGACCAGAAAAGTACCTGACCTACAGCACTATTTATTGGGCTTATCCTTTCTCCCTGAGACTGCCCCTGAGCTCCTGACACCAAACCAAATGAATCTTGTTGAGTTTTCATTTACCCCTTATGCAGACACAACTTTCATTTACTTTAATGGGAGTTTTGCTTGATCTGATTCCTGACACTTATGTGATGCAGAGGAGTAGATTACAGAGGAAGTGTTAGTAATGGCCTTTAAATCTATCAAGAGCCCAAAAGACAGTGATGCTATCTCAGGGAGAGCTTTAGAGGAGTAGTCTGTTATTTAGTGTTCTCTGTGTCTATGACTGTGTTAATTCTCTCTCCAGTATACACACAAGAGAAACTCAGCATGGTCTATATTTTCCTCCCTTCTGCTGTGGTGTATGCATCTGGCACAATTAACAAACTCTTATTAATTTCTTCTGAAAAGAAGACAGACAAATATACAAAGACTTTCTAAGTTGCATAATGTCCTATGAAAGGTTTAACATGTTCAGTTAAGTCTTCAAAAAGAATGAATACTATGTGTGTTAGTGTACTATCCATATTTCCAGATACTCACTCCTTATGATAAACAACTGAACCTTTGGGCAATTTATGCTTTTGATAATCAGCATACAGCCCAATCAGAGCCTATGTCTAACAAAATGTATTTACTTTTAAAATGAAATCTTTCTCAAAAACATTACTTCCACCCTGAATTTCCATCTAAAGCAGAAAAAAAAATAAATCCATCCATCAAAAAATCATGAAGAGAGAACTAAGTTTAAACTATTCTCCCTAATTATCTCATTTTTTTCCTAATATTTAGACTGAAAGAACTGGGAGGTTTTTTGTTGTTTTTGGGTTCCCACCAATCTTTGATATCATGGCAAAGAAAATGATCAAAGCAGTGAAAGAGTTACAGCATTTTATTAGCAGTGTTTAGCATAATCTAAATGGAAAATGGGAATGCTGAAAAATGCCTGAAAGGAAATCTCTATCATTTTGTTCAATGGTAAGCTAAATAAAGCCACACTGTTCCTTCTGGTACAAAAGAGAAGTTGCATGAGCTTTTCCCACGTTAATATATATGGTTATATGTATTATAATGTTTTTTATATATACATATATATATATAATGTGATGTTAGGCTGTATATTGTTCTTGGACATCAGTATGGATGTACATCTTGCCATCCATTTCTCCTGGCTGTAAATTATGGATAAACTTCATCTAGTATCCTAAACCTCAGAATCTTTTACATTTACTGTTTTGATATATATGTCAAATGATAGATAGCCAGTGATGCACTTCTAAAGTGTGACTAATTTTATCTTAGAGTTATGGTGACAATGCCAAACATTGACTTCACTTCTGGAGCTGGTGGAGTCAGGACAGCCCTTAGATAAGATTAATGCTTTCTGGTGTAAACTTCATATTTAAGTATATGTGTTATGATAACAGATGAGGAAAACATTTCAAAGGAGAGGGAAACCCAGTGAACTGATTTCTTTTTCCTTCTGCCACACAGCTTCTCAAAGAGAGCGCTCTATATTCAAACTCTACAGGAGAATATTGCAAAGAGAATATATTTGGACACCAGTTCTGTGACACAGAATCAATGCATTGTAATACTTTTAGTATATGACAATACTGAATCAAAAATAATGAAACTTTATTTTTAAGTTGTCTTCATTTTGTATTGAATGAAATTGTGTATAGAAAATCAAGGATATATTACAGAAGTTACTGAAAACCTCAACAATTTGTCCCAATTAACTTCAGTAATCATGATGTTATTACATATTCAAAGTGTGGTGCAATTGCAAAATGATGCCAAAGGATGCAGGATTTGACTCATCCACCATTTCATAGGAAATATCAAATTTCACAACATCTTGAACTATGTAGAAATAATAACGCATACTGACAGGGATTTTTTAAGTTTCTAAAGTATTCTACAACTTGATAAACTGATATACAAATTACACAGCTAGGAAAATTAAAAACATCTACTAATTCACTAAAATTAAGTAAGGAAATCAACTTGGTTTTGCGTGGATATTTTTTAGCCTCTGTACAAACACAGCCATATCTGGCGTCATAAACAAATGTCAACAAAGTGCTGTGCATTTGGTTTTAATTGTTATACCAGAGAAGACTTTCAAAGATGACAGAGAAGACTTTCAAAGACAACGGAGAAGAATTGATGATGAAAATGCTTCATGAATTTATAATGGAATAAAATTTTAAGGCTACATGATTCAGTAGCCTTGCAAAATCATTTATTTCATTTTTAAAAACAGGAACTTGGTCTACAAAATTAGAAATGTGCACTAACTCTGTTGATTTACCTATTTCCTAGCTTTAGACAGCTGGACATTCACATATAAGTAATAAAGAAATTTTTTTTTTTAATAACACAGCAACTAGAACATAGTATTTGTGACCAAATAAAATGTGTGATTCCCATGAGATCAAAATCATCTAATTTTGAGTGAGTTCTATTCAGTCATAGTTTCTGTTTTATACTAGAAAAAATGTGAAAGATGACAATATTTGTATAGACATATAGATCAGGATCTGGCACATGCATATAGGTGAGCTAAACATTACATAGTTATCAACTAATACTAAGCAGTCTGATAGAAGAAAAACTACCAAACAAAGGCAAAAAAAAACCTTAAATCCCCTCACACACAAACTACAGAGAACTTTGTAAATATCTGCTTCTTTGTGGCCAGGAGAGGATAACAACTACTAATGTTGATGCTAATTATTGCTATACAGATGAAACTATAAAAATGTAGACATCTTCTCTATTGATCTTCCTATATTGTACATGTATAGATCCCTGTGTGGGTGTTGGTGTAGATGTGTGTACATCTATGCTCCCTTCTCAGACAGGAACTTTTCCTTTTCAGAGGTTCTGTTTCACAGTTGTCATCACTAACAGTGTTCTCAGTCCATTTTCATTTTGTCATTCTGTAAACATGTATCTACTTGTCAGCTTGGACAACAGATCGAAGAATATTAAGGACAGTTTACATCAATATTCTAACTGTGTCTCCTTTATGAAGAGAAGTGAAAGCTGATTCACATCTCTTAACAACAACCTTTCATGTCGCCTTAGAAATATTGCACTCTGAAATACAAGTCAGTAAATATCCATGATCTGTTGGGTATCAATAGTAACCCAAAAATTATATATAAATGCTCTAATGTAGTTATTCTTGTCTTCATAGTCATAGGTGCTCAAAGGAAGTATAAATTGTTATGAAATTATACCTAAAGGTGATGGAACCAGGGTGAGGTGAAGGAGGGACCACTTCTTTTCCTCCAAGTGTATTTCCGTCCATGGAAATAAAGAAATTTATCTGTTCGACAGAGGATTCCCAAGTTAATGTAACTCTATTTCCCTGAGGCTGTTATAGGTCAATGGATGAAGTTTTGGATTTTAGTCCCTGTAATTTAAAAGATGCTTTGCTGTGTTTTAGAAGTTGGCATCACATAAAACTATTCACATTTCCAGAGGTTCCAAGAATTTTCTGACAAAGGATTTTGCTTTCATATACTATGTATTTTCATGTCAATATACTATGTGTTTTCATATGTCTTTCTCTCAATGACTGACAGCCAGGATTAATATTTTTAAATTTTTTAAAATTGGTATCTGCTAGCTTTAAATAAACAAAACCAAAGTGCACACACAAAACACCAAATGCACCATTCTGAGAAAGACTTTTTCTTTTTAAACAATGTATTCTCCTAAAGAGAAATGATGGAAGCCTCTTTTGTTTAACACAGACAAAGCAGTTGCAGTACTGCAAGTAGTACTCCACCTTTACAGGGAGAGTAACATGTTATAACATAAAAGGTCTCTACTTAATCCTATTTACTCTAAAAATACAGTAGTTTCTCTACATCTATCCTTGTTGTTTTCAAGCTACCTATATGAATATAGTCTGTATAGCTCCTATAATAAGGCTTCCAGTGGTGTGCTAAATCTGGTCATACTGCAAATCATCATTTGGATGCTAAAATAAACCTTGAATTTAACAAAATGTAGATAATTTGCTGTGTCAGACTAATTTAATGGTATTTCTAAAAACATTATGAATTATTTTATTATTGATAAAGATCAAAGAAAACATCATTCAAATGGAAATCACTGATATTTCTTAAGTCTTACCTAGTATGATAGTGAAGGAGACAACAACACACCTGTAAAAGAAATATTTTTCAGAGCTCAACACATCTGCAGGGATTTTATCTGCAAAGATTGACATTTTTGTTAATTTGACAGCTGTCTTTATTTTTAAAAATGGGTACAGTCTAGCCTCTGTAAGTTAAAGCTGTATCTTGGATGCAATCTGAACAGGATATGATCTTAAGATATTTACACTGGAATGACAAACCTGAACTTTTGTAATCTACTGACACACTCCTTAGGTTTTTCTATTTCAACGGCTACTGAAGGCTGTTTTTCAAAATATAATTCGATAAAATAAATGACAAGCAAACAATATTTCCTTTCCTTGATAAAATTAGCAGCCTTAAATGACTTAATTTTGGGTACATTAGTTTCTGGGTTTCGATTTTGTTTCTTCACCCTAGATATGGGTCAGGAGGTGATCAGATTAGGTGATCAGTTTTTGATTAAACAGCAATATGAAACATAGATCTTGAAACTGAAAAGAATTGTATTAATCTATTAACTGCGGAGGAATCATGGACACCACAAATGACCAATGTGATCAAAGTTGAGGGCAAACTATTCACGTTTTCGCCAGGGTTATATACGATTTCTCTTCCCGTATACACGCTACCACTAACAGCTATTGGTTAATTA